>CM021102.1:75097604-75324601 GCA_007115665.2 Sequoiadendron giganteum
TCCCTCAACCCCTATACCCTCTTAATCCATCAGCCCGTAAACCCTTAACCCTTAAACCCTAATCCATCAACCCCCATACCCTCTTAATCCCTCAACCCTCAACACTTAAACCCTAATCCCTCAACCCCTATACCCTCTTAATCCCTCAACCCTCAACCCTCAACCCTTAAACCCTAATCCCTCATTCCTCAACCCTTAAAACCAAATCCCTCAACCCCTATACCCTCTTAATCCCTCATACCTCAATCCTCAACCCTTAAACCCTAATCCCTCAAACCCTATACCCTCTTAATCCCTCAACCCTCATCCCTTAACCCTTAAACCCTAATCCCTCAACCCCCATACCCTCTTAATCCCTCAACCCTCAAGCCTCAAGCCTTAACCCTTAAACCCTAATCCCTCAACCCTCAAGCCTCAACCGTTAACCCTTAATCCCTAAACCCTCTACTTGAGAGAGAGAGAGGGAGAGGTCGTGGGAGGGACATACTTGAGAGAGATGGATAGGGATAGGGAGAGAGAGAGGGAGTGACAGAGGGAGGGAGTGGAAGAGAGATAGAGGGAGTCACTATGAGAGGGAGAGGGTGTAAGAGGGGGAGACTTGACAAAGAGAGAGAGAAAGATGGGGTAGGATGAAGATACTTGAGATAGAGAAAGAGGGAGATAGGGTGGGAAGGAGAGACTTGAGAGAGAGGGAGAGAGAAAAATTGGGAGAGAGATAGAGGGAGTGAGAGAGAGAGAGGGAGAGAGACAAAGTGGGAGAGAGATAGAGTGAGTGAGAGAGAGAGGGAGTGGGAGAGAGAGAGGGAGATACATAGAGATAGAGAGAGAGAGTGAGAGAGGGAGGGAGAGGGGGTGGGAGGGAGAAACCTAAGAGAGAGGGAGAGGGAGAGAGGGTGGGAGGGAGACACCTTAGAGAGAAGGAGAGGGAGACAAAGTGTGAGAGAGGGGGTGGGAAGGAGATACCTAAGAGAGAAGGAGAGAGAGGGAGTGATAGATAGAGGGATGGGAGAGATACAGGGAGTGAGAGAGAGACTTGAGAGATGGAGAGGGGGTGGGAGGGAGAGGGAGTACTCAGGATAGAGGGATTCAAGAGAGATGGAGGGGGTGGGGGGAGATACATGAGATAGAGGGAGAGAGAGAGAGAGTGGGAGGGGGTGGGAGGGAGATATCTGAGAGAGGGACTGAGAGAGGGACTGAGAGAGGGAGAAATATAGAGGGAGTGAGAGAGAGAGAGAGGATGTGGGAGAGAGATAGAGGGAGTGAGTGAGAGAGACAAAGAGAGGCCTGAAAGAGGGAGAGGTGATAAAAGGGAGAGACTTGAGAGACAAAGAGGGAGGGATAGTGGGTGGGAGGGAGAGACTCGAGAGAGAGAGAGGGAGAGAGAGTGGGAGAGAGATAAAGGGCATGAGAGAGAGGGACTTGAGAGAGAGAGGGAGAGGTGGTGGGAGGGAGATACTTCAAAGAGATGGAGAGGTAGATAGAGACAGATAGAGGGAGGGAGATAGGGAGGGAGTGGAAGAGAGATAGAGGGAGTGACTGTGAGAGGGAGAGGGGGTAGGAGGGGGAGACTCAAGACAAAGAGAGAGAGGGAGAGGGGGTAGGATGAAGATACTTGAGAGAGAGAGAGAGAGGGAGAGGGGGTGGGAGGGAGAGACCTAAGAGAGAGGGAGAGAGACATAGTGGGAGAGCATGAGAGAGAGGGAGTGGGAGAGAGAGAGGGAGTGTGTGTGTGTGAGAGAGAGAGAGGGGGGATGGAGATACCCGAGAGAGGGTGAGAGAGAGGGAATGGGATAGAGATAGAGGGAGTGAGTGAGTGACAGACCTAAGAGAGGGATAGGGGGTAGGAGGGAGATATTTGAGAGAGAGACAAAGAGAAAGATAACAACCTAAGAGAGGGAGATGGAGTGAGAGAGATAAAAAGACCAAAGAGGGAGAGTGAGAAAGGGGGTTGGAGTGAGATAGATTTATTTAGGTACCTATGTGGGAGGGAAAGAGATCTGAGAGAGTAGTCTAGGTCACATGGGAGGGAGTGAGACCTGAGAGATAGAGACTTCAGAGGGATAAAGAGTTATCCAGTAATGGTAATGAGTTAGAGAAGGTATGAAAGGTAAAACCTTGACTATCCATCTACGATCATAAACTGTGCACTCTAAGTATTATCAAAGTTGTTCACAAAAGAGGGGAAATTCTAGTTTTGTGCAAAGCAGGCCATTTGGTGCTTGCCAAATGGCCTACTTTGGACATGTTAATTAATAGGATTTTCCAAATTTCCTCATATTTTTGTTTGTGCTCTCCGTCTCATTTGCACGTTTAATTAATAGGATTTGCCAAATTTTCTCATATTTTTGTTTGTGCTCCCCGTCTCATTTGAATGTCTTTCAATGCAAGTTTATAAAAAAACTGTGATAGCATTAACCTCTCTCTTAGCTATCTAAATATACAATTCTTTTTTCATTTTGATTTAGTTAAGGTTTTGATCCATGGCTTCTATTGTAGATGCCTTCATTTTTGGTCAAAAACCAACATGTGCTAGGTTTAGGATAGATTTTTACATGTTCATCAGAATGTGAAACAAATTACATTTTTTGAAACTAGTCTCCATTCTACACATGATGAAAAAAAAATCAATTTTCGATTAGTTTGCAAAAAAATTGGGGGGGAGCATGCTCAAATTTCAGCTTTTCAGGATGTGTCCACTTTGAAAATTCATAAAATATTGTATATTCATTAAAAAAATTATCCAAAACAAGGAGGATAAACTACATGGTGTTAGCTAATTTTTCACCGTTGAGATTTTTGAAATTCTAAAAAAAAGTTAATTAAAAAGGGGGGAGCCCTCAAGCGCTATGCTATTTTTTTTGATAAAAGCAGGACCTATTTTGCCCCCCCCCTTTTTGAGACCCTTAATATTCATTAATTTAAAAAATAAAAGTAGCTTAGAAACTAGACTCAGAGCACTTCAACTTTTTTTCTTGCTGCATCTTGAAATTTTGAGCGTAACTATCTTCATTTTCTCATGCAAATCAGATTTTGCTGATTTCAGAAAAAAAAAAGTGGCATTTTAAGAGCCAAAATTATGTCACAGATTGGTGCACTTACCCACATAGAAGGGCATAAGATTATGACAATTTTCATAATCTTATGACATGAGACAACTATGAAAAGCTATCACTCCACCTAAAGTGGAAAAGTGATAATGTGATAATCACCACAAATGGTGGATCACCCACAAAAGGTGGAGAGTTAATTAGATTATATGTCCACGAAAGGTGGAAGTGATAAAGTAATAACATGATAAGTCCACCAAAAGTGGTAATGATCAAACTACCTCCTATGTGGTCCCTAAGTAAACTTAGCTAAGGTGTAGTAATGACCTAGGACAAGGTACACCACATTTAATTACACCAATAGTTATTATATAAGATCTTAGCTTAAAATTTAAGCCTTTGAATTGAAATATCATGTTTTTATTTTGTTTCAAAGGAAAGTGGGTAGAAGTTTTCAAATTTTAAGAATAGGTGTATCACAAATTTTGGATTAAACAACATTTTTTGTTTTCGGATCAATTAAAGATGGCAGGGCCTTTTATATTAATATTTAAACAATATTTTTTAAATAAAAAGATTGGAGGTCATGACTGCTACAAGGAGACTCCCATATGATAAGATAAAATTAACAAGTTTTAAATCATATGCATAGTGAAAAAATCCATAGATACAAAGGAGATCAAACATGAAGAAGACTTGTATATAGAGCATAAATGTTGATTACAAAAGACAACAATCCAACCCAAGCACTAAAAAAATGCAAATCATCCATCATATCTTCCATTGGGGCTATCAATATCCTCAATGATAGGTGAAGGAGAGTGAACAACCTCCAGGAGTTTGAGAAGGAGATGGATTACATTGAATAAGCTGAAATATTTGAAGTAAAACTCATCGCCCAACAACTGTTGTAAACGATTCAAGGCAAGGAGGGAATCTAAAGCAATATTGCCAACCAAACCAATATTCATAATGAAAAAAATTGTTGCAAAACTCGTGAGTACTTGCGACCCAAATTTCTAGGTGAGTTACTTGGCCAATAACTTGCTGACAAGCTTCTGAAAAACTTGTGATGATTTTTTCTCTGTGTGTCGCAAAAAAATGTATCCTTGGACATTTTCACTCACTTGAGCCTTTCTTGTGGATTTTGACCTAGTTTTGCCTAGATTTAATGTTGTAATTTGGCCAACATATTCACATTAGGTCTTGAACCCTTGTAAATAAATAAGAATTCCATGGTGTCTTGCAAAAGTGCTGTGAAGTGTTGTAACCCACTTTCACATTTTTCTAGAACCTTTTCAACATATCTCACTTAAAGATCTTTTTATCACTTACCAAGCCTTATTTCAAAGTGTTGTAAGGAGTTGTAACAATCTCTCACACTTTCCTAGGCTTTTCATCAATAAATTGACCCCTTTTTATGTTTAAATGACCCCACTATGCACTCACAGGCCCTATTTAAGTGTGTTTCAGAGAACAATCCTGTTAAGCAACATTAATCACAATTTAATTCCTGATAATTAGCAAATTTACATTGGTGGGACCAAGTCACCACCTTGGGTGATCTAGTCCCTTTTGGCATAAAAATCAAAATTATTTTAATATTTTGGTGGGATATTGTTCTATAAATCCTAAGGTCGACCTATGATGAGGTATTTTTGAGAAATTAGGGAACATCATGTATAAATAAAGGGTCTTCCCATTCTAAGTCATCAAGAAGCATTCAAGGGAAAATTCTTCAACAATCATTGCAAAAACTCAAGATCTATCAACATGGAAAGGTATTAACTCCATTGTTTCATGCTTCATTTCGGTTTAATTACCTAAAAAGGGGTTTGACCAAGGTAAACCCCCATGCCCTAACATCCAAGATTTCTCTCTCTTTGTGTGATTTGCAGGTCTTGTTTACAGATTTGTCAAAGATGAAGATTAGAAAAGTTGTCATCAAATTTTCAAATCCCTTCAAGGTTTTCAAAACCCTAAAATAGGCTTGGAGAACACCCACAAGCTGAATTCTACAGTTTTAGATTCGGAAAATTACCAGGAGTAGAAGTGCAGACCGAGGACTACAGATTCCCCTTTCGAATTTTTAGAAAAGTAAAAGTGGACACTTCCCACAATTTTGGTGACTTATCCCCACTTTGCATGTTTTTTAGAGATTTCTATAGATTCAAACACCCATTTGGCAGAAATAGGCTCCGGTGTAGTTTTCCAGAATTTTCCCAAAATTGGACTAAGTCGCCCAGTTTGGCACAAGTGTCCTGCTAGGCTTAACAAATATATTTTCTAGAACTTGTGAGACATTTGCAGTCTTCATTCCAGCCTCTATAATTTTCCAGGTGCACTCTTTCTATTTACCCCTTTTATCTTGTTCTCTATTGCATTTAATCTATCCTTCTACATATCACAATGTGTTTTCAAACAAGTAACATTTTCTCAGTCTTACATTAGTATTTAGTCTCTTTTATCAATTTACAACATTTAGATCATTTGCATTTAGACATATTTACATCATACTTGCATTAGTCTTGAATGTGTACATTTTCGTTTTTGGTATCCCTCTCTTCTTTTAAGTGAAAAACCCTAGAAGTGTTAGAGAGTCTTGTGGTACCAAAATATTTGTTACACTATGAAATTTTTTTGAGTCAATAGAAAAAATGAGTTTTTTGTTAATAACATGTCGAAATGTACATTTTTTTTCTTGCCTACAATTTTTAAAAAACATGATTTTTACTTCATTTTTACATGTGCTTGGTGACTTAGAGCATGTGGCAACATGTTGACTAGCACTGCCCCCAAACCCCGCAAGGGGTGTTTCCCCTCAACACCGTTGGGGGAATTGGTCCCAAACCCCCACAAGAGGCGTTGCCCCTTGACCCCATTGGGGGTGTTTCCCCCAAACCCCCACAAGGGGCACTACCCCTTAACCCTGTTAGAGGCGTTGCCCTCAAAATCCCCACAAGGGCCACTGGCACTTGACCCCACCGAGGGTGTTTCCCCCAAACCCCCATGAGGGGAACTACCCCTCAACTCAATTGATATCTTCATTTCCAAATCCCCATTAGTTATTAGGATATGTTATCAAAAATAAAAATTGATTACAATGAGGGGGTGATGAGGACTTAAAATTTTGAAATATAATTCTTGAGTGTGCTAAATTAGACGTTATATTGCATAAATTACCAAAAATATCTTTATATGAGGAAACTTCTACATATGACATGTCTAGTGGAAACTTGGCATTAAAACTCATTTGGAGATTGAACTCAATTTTTGGTATATGATATGTATTAAACTCTATTTTAATTTATATATGATTGAAGTCAATAATATTCTCAACAAAATTAGTAATATGTGTGTTTTTGAAGAATATTTTTAAAAATTTATGTATTTTAAAACATTAATAAAATTGCTAAGTTATTGCCGAGTTGTTCCTTGAGTTTTTGCCAAGTCCTAAATTTTTAAATTTTTTGGACCTACCAAGTTATTGTTGAGTTTAAGTTTTTCAACTATGATGAAAAATATAGTATTGAGAGCTAGAGAGGAGAGGAAATCCAACCAAGGGAGGATACCACCAACATGAGTCTAGCTAGAATTCAAATCATACATGGAAATTGTAGCCTCTAGAAATGACAAAGAGAAAATGAATGGATGGATGTAAGCTTTAGCTAGAAGATATATCATATTTTTATCCAATAGAACATACATATAGTTTGAAAGATGGATGAAACTTCAAAAATTAATGAATTGGGGTTGTTCTTCAACCATTCTCGACAAATTATAGTAAGAATAGCCTCCTCAACATTGAAATAAGGATTAGAAACACTCAACCAAGCTTCTTGTTGACAAAGGCGTGTGAGAATTTGTTTTTCAAAAACATTAGGGGAACAAAACCCTCCAAGGCCATGCCATAGGAATTGTAGTGCATCACAAATAGAGTTGAGAAAAATGAATTGAATGATATGAGGTATAATATTGGCAATAGAATAAAATAATTCAATGCCATAATAACATAGCAAGTGAAATCCATAACACATGCTTGAGAATCTTAGATTGAGGATGAAAAATCACCACTTTGCAATGCAAAGTACTAGAGATGAATGTGACGTGAAGATTATGATAAGTGTATGACATCCACCACCCGAGCACATGTGCCAAAAAATAAAAAGGGATATGCTAGAATGTGAGAGTACAAAAATAATAACTCCAAGAACTCTGGGACCTTAGAACTTGAAAAATAAATTTGAACTGCACATAGGAAAAAAATGTTAGTACAACCAATTATGCTTCCTTAATGCCAACGAGGAGCACTTGACACTAAGGCACCATCAACTGATGTCAACATGCAAAGGATGAAATATTTCAAGAGGTTCAAGTCTAAGTTTTCCATATATATAGTATTCATTTCAATTGCCAAGTTTGAAAGCTCATGAGCTACTTTGTTTGCCTCTTAATAATAGTGTTTACACTCAATATAATTAAACTTGGGAAGCAAGGATTAAATTATTTCAATCATATTTTTATGATTCTAGGAATGAGTTTTTTTCCTTCATAACATTGATTACAATCATCGAGTTCCCTTCCAACAAAATCTTAGAAACTTCTCTTGAACAACAATACTGATTCCCAAGGATAAAGACTACACCTTTTCCCCATTATTTGTGCCATTAATTAAATTATTAGAAGAAAAAAAGAGAACTCAACCATTATAGTCATGAATACAACAATCAAAACCATAGGGATAGGGGTTACCCTTGACTGTACCGTAAAATTGATGTTTATAATGTTAGAGAGGGTGGGGATCCCTTTTACATCCAATCTTCTATTTATAATTTTCAGCTAAAAGAACTAGTTGGAGGAGAGATTTTAAGTAGTGGCCAAATTTTAAGGATTCAATGATAACAAGATGATTTTTTTTTTCCTTTTGAGAAGTAGAGAGAACATGAGACATAAATATCTCATAAATAACTCGTGTGTAGTGAAAATGTGTTTAAAATGAAGATAATTTACTATAAAAACCCAACAAACACAAAATCAAAACAACACTCAAGACATGGCAAGAAATATCAAACCAAAATAGAACCGAATGTCAAGCCTATCATTGTGTATATTTTACCATGATTGTTGATTGTACGTGTGAAATTTCGACAACATAATAATGCTCCAATGAAAATGAGTGAGATCCTTTGATAAATGGCTAAGTGATAGATATATAGGATTTTGATGAAAATGGATGAAGGGTTAGGATTTTATTTTAGGATCAAGGGTTGAGATGAGAGGGATCTCTCAAGACACAAGATTGTGTCAAGTGGTGCAATAAGAGGTATTGAGAGGGATATTGTACCCTTGAGGGTACAAGGGCCATGTGATTGATGTGATGGGGAGGGTTGACCCAATTAATCATGGATTAAGTGTGTGCAAATTCTTAGTGGGTAGGTTAGGTGGGGATTAGGATTAGAATTAGTGCAAGTGGAAGAATATGGAGGATGAGACATTTAGAGAGAGAAAAATAAAAAATAAAAAATAAGATTTAATTCCTATTTGGAGGAAAAGGTATTTGAGAATTAAATAAAATAAATAAGGGTATTTATTCAATTTAATAGATGACTGAGATGAGGGTAAATAATTAAAGATAATTTTTTACTTTAGATTACGATTTAAGGATAATAGAAGAAATAGATTAGGATTAAAGTTGAGATATATGAATATTAATTAAATAATAGGGTATTATTTAATTAATATAGAGGAAACGAAATAGGTCTAATTAGGAGTAAATTGACCAAAAGAAAGTGATCAATTTTCAATGTCTAGATTTTCCCCTCTTTGAGATGGTGTTGTGAAGTAGCATCATTTCAAAGAAGATTAAAACATAGTGCTAGGAAGAAGATGATTAGATTAGGGAAGATGCTTCAATCATTCAAATGAGTGACTAGGAGAAAAGATGATGGAAGTGAAGATGAGGATTAGGATTGAGGATTCCCCCTTGAGAGGACATATGGGTTTGAGAGAACATGGGTGTACTCTCAAAATGGAGGAGAGGATACAGGATAAATGAGGAATATGATACAAGATGATGAAAAAATAGCAGAATGGGAGGAGGAAGAGATAATGGAAGGAATGGATGACAAGAAAATAAAAAGGATTCAAAGACAAAAATGTTGTTTCCTCAAGAAAGCTAAAAATATAAGATTGATTGATGATGGATGGAGTGTTGATGTGGGAATGATATATCTTGAAAAAATACCACGATTGGGAAGGATACATCTTGATGATGATGATTGGAGTGTTGTTGATGTGAGAAAAATATATACCAAAATAACACAAGGATTGGGAAGGATACATCCTAATGTTGATTGGAGTGTTGTTAATATGGGAATGATATATCATGAAATAAAACAAGGATTGGGAAGGATAAATCATGATGATGATTAGAGTGTTATTGATGTGGACCAATATATCATGAAATAATACAAGGATTGGGAAGGATACATCTCGATGATGATGATTAGAGTGTTGTTGATGTGGGAACAATATATCCCAAAAAACATAAGGATTGGAAAGGATACATCCTAATGATGATGATTGGATTTAAATCAAGGCTTGCAACAAGGCTAGGAACAATACCAAGGATGTGATTGAATTATTTGTACTAGATTGCTTGGATGAGGATTTTCTTGTAATTTGATATTGTTAGGAGCAATAAGATTGATAAAATAGATGAATATGATGCAGGAAAAGAGGATCGAAATAAAAAATCTATATTGTCCTAAAAAGAGTGAATGGATAATGACATGATTAGAATAGATGAAAAGATGTTTAAACTAACAAACCTATATTAGCCTAACAAACCTATAGATAATAAAATGATTATAATGTAGATGAAAAGATGCATGAGGATTCATGTGCACACACAATCTAGGATTAGTTGGAGGGATGAAAGTAGATAGGATAGGTAGATGGGGGATAATGATGAAGGATGAATGGATTAGAAAGATGTAGAATAAATGGATGGGGGGATTTGGAGTGATAAATTAGAGCTACCATAGAGTGAGCACTTAATTTGATATAGCATTAGATATTATGCACAAGGGTATGAGGAACCAAGGAAACGCCGTATCATATGAAAAAGACTGACAAAAAAAGAGAGAGGTTAGTCTAACATCTCATAGAGTCACAAAGGGATTTTGTGGATATGATGCTAGAAAACCACAAACAGAAGGAATTCCCTAGCATAACATAAGACCTTGGCAGATCTTGGTGGATACTATATGACCAAAAATTAGGAAAACAACTAGAATCATAAATAGTAACCATGAAAACCATATGATTCAAGAAAAATAATTCCAATATATCAATGAAGGATGAATAAATGCAAGAAATATGAAAGATCAATCAAACATTATACTTTTCTCACATCAAACATTGAATCACCTTCATTGTCCTTCTTAATATTTCTTTGTAAGCTATTGTTGCTCTCAGATTTGTATGTGCACAATTGCAATAAGCTCAAGTGGATATGAGAATTTTTGAATATTGTGGTTAGCTTCAAATGAGGTTGAAGATTGATTTTATAGAAAATATAGGTTTGACGGATGGTTAGTATTTTGGGAAGAATTGAAAAGATCAATGGTGGAGAATTGATGCTAGAGGAATTTACTAATCTGTTAATTGGATGCATGATTTAGTGAATTGATTACATGATTTAGTTAAGATAATTGATTGATCTATGCTAACTCATCTAAGTATTAGTGAACTGAATTGATTGATGAGTGAATTGGAATTGATTGATTAGTGGAATGAGAGTGAGTCTCATTCAAAAGATGAGTTGGAAATACATGATATTTAATATTTAATTAAATTAATTAACTATTAAAGGCATGTGCAAGATGAATAAAATAAGTAATTTTATTTATTTATGGAGAAGGGATAATGTTGAGAAATCAATGGATAAATTTAAATAATTATTTAATTTTAGAAAAAGAATAATGGATAATTAAATAAATAATAATAATTTATTTAATTAATTTAGATGAATAGGGATAATTATGTTGAACATCCAAAATACTGAGAGGGGAGGGGTGAATCAGTATTCCTCTAAAAATATTAAAAGCTTTAAATAGTTATCCACATAACATAATTAAATTACTGAACAAAAACCAATATAACGCAACACCACATAACACCAAGATTTTTATCACGGAAACCCAAGATGGGAAAAAACATAGAGAGGTTTAACTCTCAAGTATTAAGTAATCGGTTACAAAATATATAGGTGGATCACTCCTGGGTTGGCTCACTTCCAGGTGGCTCATTGCCGGTTGGCTCACTACCGGTTGGCTCATTGCCGGTGGGCTCATTGCCCAAAATACAAAAGCCAGCTATCACAACTGAGAGGTGGGTTACTGTCAGAGTATGTATTACAAAACTAAACTGCTATAATTACATCTACATATGCATGAGTATAGTTTTTGCTGAAGCACAAAAATTCTTCTATACAAACACTATACTAAGCTACTATAATGCACATATATTAGTTCACAAGATAATATCAATAGATCAACATCATACATCACATCTCAAGAATACTACATCTTATGCTGCTTCATGTATGCATATATCTACTAGATCTACTTCTCCACTAGTTAGCTTGCATCAGAGTGTTAGATATGTCAGCATAGGTGCAAAAATGATATCCCACACTATACCGAATGGGGCCAGACCATAAATATACTTCGATAAATCATTACATAGACCAAAAAAATATGCCCATAACGATGCTGTCATACCAAAGGATAAGCCAGAGGTAAGAACACCAGAGATAGTAGTACATGACCGATTAATGATATCAATGAAAAGTGTCAAAAATCTCCCCCTTTATCATTGATGGAAAACAAAATTCAAAATTTCCAAAATGTTGAAGGCCCCAAAAACAAACTCCAAAACTCCCCCTGAGATGACTATCTCTTCTTTTTTTTCAAAAACTTTTCTTTTCCTTTATGTTTGTCCCCCTTTTGACATCAATGAGAAAGGGGTATAGGGTGAAAACATTAGGATGCACCTCATGTGCCACCGGAGAAAGAATACTTGATTTTCTGAATGTGAGTGACCCACTTACGCTTATTACCATTCCATTGTAACATTGCTTCGGTTAGAAGCTATGCATGAACTTGAATGGATGCAAGGAGAGATTCTCCTTCTTCAATGGAGAAAGGATCACAGAGAGTTGCTAGTTGTGCCTTCAAGAGGGCATGATTCATTAGTGAAATTCTATCTGCACACATTTCCCAGAGATTGCCTAAGGGAAAAATGATGTTGTCCCATTGCTGTTGTAGTTCGAAGTACCTTTTGTGCGGTTCCTCAATTGAGGATCTCCTAGATCAAGACAAATCTTCAGACAATTTAAAAGAATGATATGCCTGTCGAATTGTTGACTCAATTGAGTCAAGTTCTTTTCTAATGATGGTTGTGGTTTTTGGCCACTGCAAGCTGTACAAATACAAAGAATTACCTTCCTCAAGAGGTCTTGACCATATTTATTAGCTGATTAAGATTGGAGAAGGCATTTGCACAATGATCTTTTAACTGGACTACAAGAGCTTATTCCTTTCGGCTTCCTTTTCCCTATGGAGATTTTCATTCATACAGGTAGAGAAGTCCTTCACAACATTAACAATCATTCCACATCTATCCATATTTCTTTCAGACTAATCTATATTGCATTAAGGAATAATAATTTGAAGAGCAACAATAGTTGCTTCAATCAAATGATTTTTTTCCTCTAACTCCTTAAAAATTTCAAGTTTGGCCAAAGCCTGAATGGCTCATTGATTTGAAATTGTTGAAAAGGATTGATATTCTCAAGAATTATCTTGGAAGAGGTGATGGATCAGATCATGAGTGGTGAGGCGAGTAAGTTCTTTAGCATGTCATTGGAGCATGTATTGGTGGATTTGCTAGCAATTTCTTCTCTTTTCTTAGCTGTCCCTACTACCGATACTTCACCTTTTTCTTGATCGGTGTTCTCTTCTTGATTTATGGTATCAACTTCCTCTATAGTTATCTCTTCTCCTTTTCTTCTAGTTTACTTTTTTCATTTTCAATTCTCTCTTCTTCTCTTTCAACTTCTTTCTATTTATCCTTTTCTGCATTCACCAAAGTAGAATATTTATCCGGAGAATGAGTGTGTTCAATTTCCAGAGGATTCATATCAAGATTGTATACTTCTGCATCAGTGTATTCTGGTATAAGATTTGTGAAGTTTTCAATATCTAATTACTCATGAGAGCATGATGGAGTAACATATGATGGACCAGGGTCATCACCAAATAGCATCCCAAGTTTTCTTGCCATGCTTGTAAGCTTGCCAATAATTTTTTCATTCAATTTATCCACAACTTCTTTGTTCTCCATAAGAGTATTTTCCCTTTTCTTTATTCTCAATGCTAACTGACTGAGTTTCTTAAAGCTTGCTAAGTATTCCTCTTTTATGAGTTTGGAAATGATAGAGATAGCTTCATTGACGATGTCCTTATCTATTTCCCTAGCATTTGCTCGGATTACGTTTAGACCAATCCAGAGACTATCAAGAATATCCTCTTTGAAATTTTCTATGTTTCCATCTAATCTTGAATAGTACTGAAAAAGTGCCTGTGTTATGTTTTCTTTTCCCTTGGAAGTGGTAGAATTGTACAAATCACTAACCTCTTTGGCATTTCCTTCTACAAGTAGTTCAAATAAAGTATCTACATCAGGAGGATCACAAGTTACCTATTTGGATTCCTTTTCTTGGAACTTGAGTTGGAACTTGTTTGGGTCTGATTCTTCTTTAGATTCTACATGAACAATATTAGCCTTAGTGGATTTCACTTCTTTCTCCTTCTTGCTTGTAGTAGGCAGAGGAAGATCTTTCTCCTCTTACTGGACAAAATCTCCATTCCTACTGAAGGTCCAACTACCTTTGTAGAGGTACCAGTTGAACTCTGAGTAGTTCTTTTGAGTGCCACAAGAACTTCCTTTGACATAACCTCTTTTTCCCCAATCTCTTTCAGAGTCTTCTATACTCTCTTTTTGATTTCCTTTGAGATCTACTCTTTTCGGATTTCTTTGGACTTTTCTTCTGCCATGACAAACCTCTTATGAGAGGTGTCTACCAGACTCTCTAATAGAAATTTTGCAAGTTTTTCTACATGTTCTTCTAACACTTCATACCCCAATTCAGGTATCCACTGAGTTCTTGGTACAATAGCTTGCATTATACATTTGTCAACCGTGACTATGAATGTGATATCATCCTTATATTTGGTGACTACAAATTTAGGGATTCTATCCCAATTGTGCATCTTATACTATAATAAAGAGAAAACAAAATTAAATGCCATTTCTTGTGTAGTAGTGTCAACATACCTTCTCATTCACTCAAAAATTTGGTGAGCAACCAGTTCTTTAGACAACCATACTACCAGAGCAAGATCGAGCATCTCATGCATGAAGTATAATAGCAAATAGAGTGCAAGGGTTCCAAACCAGAATGCAACCTTCTTACTTCATTTGCACTGATTCAAATTCTCAAGGAATTTCTCTCTAATGAGTTTAAATAGATCATATTCCACTCCATTAACCACCATATCATATGCAGTGTAGATTGTAGTAGCAGAGATGGAGTTATCTCTATTAGATTAGTAGATTTTATTTCCAATAACCTGGGCAACATACTTCACAACTACATTCATAATTGTATGAATTGCCAACGATCTACCATAAAACATGGCCTAAGTTAGGTTTTCAACCTCCTTGTTTTTGACTGCCTTTGGTGTCGGAAGAATGCCAATGTAATTCAATCCAATAGAAACCCTCATTACATATTTACTGATCAAATGAGCTTCATCTAACCATAGGAAAGTGTCATGGAACTTGCTCATAGCCATTCATATCCATTTATCATCAAAGCAAAAACATGAGAAATCATTCCAGATATGCAACTTCTTTTCAACCGGAACCCTATATTTAGGTTTGACATTGAAATCATCACTAGTGATCTCATTTATCCACACATCATCTAATCTGTTGTGGTTGAATTCCTCAAGCTTCGAATGCAGGTAAGCCCTAACATTTTTCGTAGGAAGGACTCCGTGTGGGATTTTTGACAAACAACTAGCCATATCATTTTCAATTGATATATCTAGATAATTCTTGAATTTGGGATGAGGCTGAGATGTCACATTGACTAGAGTGGGAGTAGGCATAACTATAAGTGCAGAGAAATAGAAAAAATTGAGAAAAATACCTCTTGCCACTTCAGAAACCCTAGGACGCAAGATGAATTCTTTCTTCACCTTAGCTCCTTGTAATCCTTTTGATTGAGTGATCAAAATGACTTGTCAAAATTTGGTTTTATGCTAACTTCATAATAAATGAAACTTTTTTGAATTAAATGCACTAAGATTCCTTTTGTGACTTATTTTTCATCAAACAAATGTGACTTTACTGGATCTCTGCAAGTTGCTTTTTCACAATTCCTGTCTTCCATAGACTCCTTGATCGAGTAGATCTGACATGCTTTTAGTCTCTTTACTCATGAAGGAGGAAGAGACAAACTTAGAACATTCCTCCCTCAGGGAACAACTAGAGAGCTGCTACTTACTAGAGCAGATGTCTACACCAGAGCTGGATTTGTTATCTTCTTTCTTTCTCTAGATATTCTTCATTTTGGCCTTGAATTCTTCCTTATCAATTTTCTTCGTTGGTTTAGTTGGCTTGACTACACCAACTTTGCAGAATCTTGCAATGTGTCCAACTTTATTGCAATTATAACACCTATTGGTTTTCTTCTCTTGTCTTAACCTACACTGGTCAGCCTTATGTCCATATGCATAACATGTATAACAATAACCATTGAAATAATTATTTCTCTCTAGTTTCCTACATCAATTAGCCTTATGACCATAACCATTGCAATTGTAACATCTACCAGAGTAAGATCTAGTTTTCTGATTCATATCAATCTTGTAGTTTAATGATTTCTGACCTAATTTATTACAATTAAAGAAATGACCATTAAAAGAGAATTGTTTCTTGATTACCTATTGCTTTGCCAGAGACTTACCTTTGCCAGTTTCAGTTTTAACTTCTTTTACCAGTTCAGGTTCCTTCTTTTCATTGGGTTTATTATGTGGGCATTCGCCAGTTTCATGGCCTAAGCCTTTCTTGTTTGCTGGTGATCTTTGAGCTGCTAGTATTTCATCAAGATTTTCTGAGCTTGCTTTGTATTTGACTTATTTCTTCTTTGATTTTTCCAAGTCTGATTTGAGAGATACAACTTCTTGCATTCCTTAGACTTATCCTTGATTACATTATTCAAATGTTCCTTGGTCTTTTCATCTTCTTCACTCTTGGCTTTCAAATCAAGGATGGTAATATTTGCTAACTTGAGTTCATTACTGACCTCTTTATGCCTTAGCTTGAATTCTAGATCTGATCTTTTAGCTTATAGATGCAATAATTTTCCATTTGAATATTTTCTGAGAGTTCCTTATTTTCATCTTCAATAGCTTCAAGATCTTTAAGGATGGACACGAGTTCTTTCTGATCCATGGAAGATCTGGGTACCATATGTTCAACCTTCCAGGTCTCCTATGAGCTGTTAGACTCTTCTAAAGGACTGGCTCTGATACCAATTGTTGAACATCTAGAATACTGAGAGGGGAGGGGTGAATCAATAATCCTCTAAAAATATTAAAAACTTTAAATAGTTGTCCAAATAACATAATTAAATTACTGAACAAAAAACAATATAACACAATAGCACATAACACCAATATTTTTATCATGGAAACCCAGGATGGGAAAAACCACGAAGAGGGTTAACTCTCAAGTATTAAGTGACCAATTACAAAATACATAGGTGGCTCATTGTCGGGTTGGCTCACTACCGGGTGGCTCACTGCCCAAAATAAAAAAAACAACTATCACAACTAAGAGGTGGCTTACTACCAGAGTATGTATTGAAAAACCGAACTTCTATAATTGTATTTGCATATGCATGAATACAGTTCTCGCTAAAGCACAAAAACTCTTCTATACAAACACTATACTAAGCTACTACAACACGCATATATAAAATTGCAAGATAATATCAACACATCACTATTATACATCACATCTCAAGAATACTACATCTTATGCCACTTCATGTATGTATATATATATATATACTAGATTTGCTTCTCCACTAGTTGGCTTGCATCAAAGTGTTGGATATGTCGACATAGGTGAAAAAATGATATCCCACACTATACTGAATGGTGCCGGACCAAAAAAATACTTCGATAAATATTTGCATAGACCAAAAAATCGGTAACGATGCTGCCAGACCAAAGGATAAGCCAAAGGTAAGAACACCAGAGATAGGAGTACAAAACCAAATAATGACATCAATGACAAGTATCAATAAATTAGTGACATAATTAAATAAATGAAATTTATTTAATTAATCAAGGAAGAATAATAGTAATATGAATTAATTAAATATTATAAAATTATTTAGTCAATAATGGAATGTGAAAAATTGACATAATTAAATAATTGACAATTATTTAATTATATCTAGATAAGATGAGAATTAGTATAAAAATGTAGCTTACAGGCTAGGACAATTTTTAGTGTTTACATTTTTCCCCTCTTTGAGACAATGCAATTTTTAGTGTTGTTTCAAAGAAAAAATAGGAATTTTTTTCTTAGGACCTACCCTAGTGTGCCCCAATGATAGTGGGATAGTGTGGTGCCCCCTTAGGAAATTTGGTGAAAATTGTAAAAAATAAGTCAAATTTACCGATAGGCCAATTTAATGTGTTTAGGTGTGGTGACTTCAAAAAGTTATTGTTGCAGGGTAATTATGTCAACTAGAAGTAGTGAAGTGACATGGTTAGTGGATGTAGTGCAAAATAGGGATCCATTAGGGCACCATAGCCCTATATAGGAAATTTGTGGCATAATATCCTCATTTGTGCATATCAATTTTGAGAATCTTAGAGGAGTGTAGTGAGCTTGAGGAGAGCAGTTCTAGAGCTATGATAGGCATTATGGAGAGCAACCACTGAGCAACATGAGTGTGGACCTATGGGCAGCTAGCCAAAGTAGGAGACGTGGTATGTACTGTATCTTGACTCCAAAATGCTGTTGTTTGTGCATATATTTAGGGATACAAAATAGAGTAACAAATGCAATGTACAATTTTGCATCACATTTGTCGTCATGAATGACACATTTATTAATTTTTGTGATGCATTTGTATATGTTCAACACATCTGTCTTGTAATGCCACAAGTGTTTTAAGCATCATAATTGATTTACTTAACAATTTTTTTTAAAGTAACACATGTGTTGGATACACATCTAGTTTTTGGTACCACAATTGTATTACATGATGCATTTGATTTTACTGATGTATTTGTCAATTATATTGATGCATTTGACTATCAATGTCATAAATGCATTCTACATTAAAAATTTAGGGTGTAATTGGTCAAATAGGTTTAGAAAGAGGTTATAATTGACCTAATATGTTGGTTGAACATAGGAGAGATTTCTTTCACTATATACACACGAGAATCATTTGACTTCCATGGCATTGCAACATCACTTGGATATGGGCGAGGGTACCATTTTTCATGCACTTGGCTTGTACTTTATCACCTTCACACCTAAGATCAGGGCTAATAGGGGACTAATTATAACATTGGTGGAGAGGTGGTACTCAAATAATAGCTCCTTCCATCTTTCCATTGGTGAGGTGATGGTGACCCTGGAGGACATTTGGAGTATCCTTCGTATTCCTATTCTTGGTGAGAGTGGTGTACAATATTTATTTTTATTTGGAAGCTATAATAAGATGTTTTTAGACTGAGGAGCTAGGTATTGAGGAGTTTGAGATCCAATGGGATAGATTGGTGGATCAATATGAGAGACTAATTTAGTGATATGCAATGTTTTGGTTGACATCCTCGTTGTAGATCGTTAAGGGCATGGATCCCCAATCAAATGGGGATGGGTATTAGATGGCATGATCGGAGAGAAGACAATATATGCTTGGGGCCCATGTGTTCTTATGATGCACTATTTTTAGCTTCAAAATGTATCTTATAGGGGTGCATGTTCCATTATCTACAGAGTGACACTTCTACACATGTGGATGTGGGAGCAGATTGTAGTTGCTCAATTGATGACCACCCAAGGGATACTTACTGGATTACCATATTTTTACATCTATGGTGGTTTTTTCATGCAAAGCCATGTTGGTGATGTGATGTATTGGAGGCATGAGCTACATATTCTCTTTGGTCTCACATTGAGGCCGTATAGGAATTGTCAACCATGGGATGATGATGTGAAGCATCTACCATATTATGGGAAAATATGATACTTGTTTGGATGCATAGTCCAATCTTAGCACATCATTGAGAGACAATTGTTAGAGCGGGTTCTATGGTAGTTTGGGGAGTGCTAGGGTGTTCTCGTTGGATTAGCCATGTTCATCTAGTCAACATGAGAGGTAGGATAGTGGTGACTAATGATCAACCCTCATGTGACCATGGTAGAGCGGTAGGCATAAAATAAATCCATAGGGAATGAAATAAATAAGAGTGATTAAAGTATTAAAGCAAGATCAAAAGCAGGATTATAGTTTAAATATTTGATTTGCCGATAAGGCAATATAATCAAATATGTTATTTTCTGTCATAGAATGTGAACCGTTTCTATTCAAAATATTGAAGGATCACAACCCTTGATGTGTAATGTATAAATAATTCAAAAATTCAGTTCAGAGAGAGGAGTGAGGGGTTAGGGTAGGAGTCATATTTTCTTAGAAATAAAACTGGGAATGGAAATAATGTACAGATCTTTCTTGAAATAGAGCAACGGAAACTAATGTTTTTAACTGGTGAAAACCTTTTGGTTCAGTTGTTGAGATGTTATAATTTGTATTATTTTTTATCTTGGTTCTCTCCAATTCAAAGAATTTTGACCATTTGGGTTAATGTATCAAGCATAAATTTTGATTCATCAAAGTGTATGTTTTCACTTTGTGTGATTTTTATTTGCTGGTGTCTCAAGTCAGAATTAAATCCCTTCAAGTAAGTCACAGTGTTTGAGAGATTTATTTTGGATAATTAAAGAAGAACTAGGATAGAAAAACATCCCAGCATAATTTATGCAAGCCATAAATAAATGAAATTATATGCCAGTCATAAGATTTTATTTTATAAATTGCCTAACAACTTGAAATTAAACCAAAAAAGGAAAACACGTCATTTTCTATTTTTGACTCCATTTCCCAATAGATAGAAGGCACTGATCTATCATGTCCCAGAGGATAGAATTCATTATAAACAATTTATTCAAATACCTTTCATTTGTGCAGTAGGAGTAGGAGTAGGTGTAGTAATTTTATTTATCCACTACCCTTTGCCATTGTGGATGGATTGATCAACCAGGAAACATATTTCAATCAGCATTGTTCATTTAGGTACACCCGCCTTGGTCTAACATAACCTAAAGAGCAAAAGGTACAATTGCATCAATTGGCCTTGTACGTTGGCTAAAAGTGTAGTAAGAGCTTGGCAAACTCTTCTGGTTAAAACCTGCATTTTTGAGACCCAACAAATGTTTTCAAAGGATTCTCCTTGTTTTATCAATGTTCAAACAACTATTTGTTTTGGGATTAGATTCAAGTATGTGCACTTTTTTGTTGTAGACATATTTCATGATATGATGCGAAATAGAAGGCACACCATTCATTTCGTGAATCCATGATCTCCCTAAAAGGAGGTTATATGAAAGATCATGAGGAATAACATGGATCAATGTTTCTAATGTGGCCTCTCCAGCTGTAATAGGTAATGTAAATCGTAGATTTCTTTGCATATAACTAGAATAACAATGATCAAATCTTAATCTAAACAATAATCTAAAATCTAACAATAAAGAACAAGGAAATAAACTAAATTATAAAACCAAAATGATCTCACCGAATATGCTTTCACCCCTTCGAATTATCTCTATTGCTCTTCTCCATTTTTCCTTTTCAGTATTCTTGCCCTTAGATTTCTGTGTTTGAATGCAAGTATAGCTTTGTCGAGTGTCTAAGCAAAATATCGAAAAATAGTTTCTCTTCTCAAAAGTGTATGATTTCAGGAGGAGGAATAATGATAAGGATAGGCCATTTTATAGATTTTGGGTTTTCGAACGATCGACTAAGATTGAAAGAGAGATCGACAGATGAGATTGATGAATGTCATGCGATGTGAGTTGTGTGTCAGATAGAACGTGAGTTAGAATGCGAGTTAGAACACGAGTTCAGGAAAGACTGTAGATAGAGACTAAGTTAGAACGTGAGTTAGAACACAAGTTCAATATCTTAATCTCCAAAAATAGGAGAAATAGACTTTGTATGCAAAAGCCAAAGTTGGAACTCGAAGAATAATGCATTTGAATGCGAACTTGAGTTAATTAATTAGATAAAGATATTTAATTAATAAAAGCATTCATGCATATGAGTTAGAACTAGTTAATCGACTAGTTGTGACAGAGAGTCTTCTCGCAGAGATAAATTGGTGTTGAATTCAGAGATAACTGGAGAACTAAAAATAGATCTCAAGTCAGAAGGTGAGTGAATGAATTAGATAACTGAATGATAGAGGAATGTGACATAATTAATTAAATAAATGAATTAAATGTTAATTTAATTCAATCATTCGAAAATGAATTGACTTTTATTAAATAAATAAAGTAATTTATTTAATTTGACTGTTTTAAAAAGGATAAAATATAAATAATTAAATAATAAATATTTAATTATAGCTAAAGGGGGTTAAATGAATAATTAAATAAAGATATTTAATTATAGTTGGAAAAGTATGATAAAGGGGTAATTAAATAATAAATTATTTAATTGATAGATAAAGGGGGAAGAATTAATTAGTTCGCAACATAATTAAATAAATATGATTTATTTAATTAATCAAGTTGAATAAAGATTAATAATGAATGAATGAATTAATTAAAAAGGGGTATTTAATTAATATAGGAAATATGTGTTAGAAAGGTTAATTAAATAATTGACATTATTTAATCAAGGCCACAGGTTATAGAAAATTATGTCGAATGTGTACTCGTAGGCCTAGACCAATTTTCGGTATCTACAGTTTTCCCCTCTTTGATACAAAGTTGGTATGGTGTTGTGTCAAAGAAAATATGCCCCGATCATGCCCCAGCATGAAACAGGTTAAGGTATGCCCCCTCGAGAAAATTGACAATTTTTGAAAAGTTTCAAAAAAATCAGGAAATATTCCCGATAAGTCAATTTGATAGTCAGAAATGCTATGGAGTTGACGGAAATGAATTTGGAGTTGATATGGATGAATACGGGTCATTTGAAGTTGAAAAATTATGCGGCCAATAGATTAGGGCTGATAAAATGCCATTTGAAATCCACCTATAAATAGAAATGAGGGTTAAACCTAATTCATTTGCACCCGGAGGAGATAGAAAAAGAGGAGTGTTTGCTCTGACTAGCTGATGAAATGGCACCCATTCCATACACTAGGCATTGAGGATATCGGATCTGGACTTTCAGGCGGCCTGCTAACGCAGGACCACTGGTATGTACCCAAAAACAAATTTTCAAAATTATTTTTTGCACATTTTTCTAGGCATAGAAAAATAATTATGCAAATGCGGTGTGTCGTAAACGACGCATATGCCATCGTATTCGCCGCATTTGATTGCGAAATGACGCATTTGCTAAAACACATAGAGGCTAGATTAGGCTGTTTAGGGAATCACCGCATGTGGAGCATTATGCTCCACATATGTATTTATGCAATGCATGTGCATTAGGGATAAACGCAAATGTAGCTCTGGACCGCATATTCTATTATGAAATGCATATGTTGCAATTAGGCGGAATGTTAAAACTGCACCAAATTTGTTAAAAATGCACCGCATGTGGTTTAGTAAACCGCATGTGCAGTATGTTGATAGGGGATATGGGAAATATGCGATGCATATGTAATATGCACCACAACTGAGACTTCGTGCAACGCATTTGAAAAAATGCACTGCATCTGTTATTGTGAGCCGCATTTGGCTGGTAAAATTTTTGAAAATTTTTGCTGAGGAAAACTTGAAATTTTTTGACATCATGGTTTAAATGTAGATGGTTCTAGATCCGATATATACGTGGGAGTCATGACTAGATACATTGGATCTGAGAGATAATTTGACTTCTGTAGAGATTTGGCTTCTATGGAATCTTGGTCTACGTCACTGTTTGTCGATGCCTGCCATTCGGGTGAGCAAGGGGATGTTGATGACACTTTGCGAGCGATGGCATTCAGAGACATCGTCATTTCATTTACCGACTGGGGAGGCCACTATCACATTGGAGGATGTGTACAAGATTCTGAGATTGCCTATCAGAGGTGAGCGGGTTATGTATGATACCCAATGAGGATTGACGGAGTTAGCACGGTTCTGTCAGGTGGATGACATTAGTAGGCTCAGGATCGAGCATTACGAGATTAGATGACCAGTGCTAGTAGACAGATACGATCGGATCAACTGTATCCTATGTACCTTGATTGGGGGTATAGTTCTTCCAGACAGATGGGGTCATGGATTTCCAGTAGGATGGGGAGCTATCCTGGTTGGCATGTTGGAGAGTGAGACAAGATATGCATGGGGTCCATGTCTACTTGGGGTGTTGTACTTCCATTTACATGACATCACCTACAGAGGTGCACAGTCATTGAGCTGTGGGATGACACTATTGATGGTATGGGGTTGGGAAAGGATAGCTATTTTTCGTCCTCCAGTTACAGTAGAGAGAGAGGAGAGATGCCTGTATGTGTTTCAATATATAGGACAGATTACGCAGACCCATGTGGGAGACACAGGGTACTGGTGACACGCCTTGGATATTCTTGATCAGTTCACATGGAGACCTTACATGGATTGTGAGGAGTGGGTGGATGAGGATATACATTTTCCATTCTATAGATAGACATAGTATCTCATTGGGAAGACTATTTCGAGTGTTCACATTATTGAGCGACATCTGCTAGACAAAGTTCTGAGATAGTTCGGGGAGGTTTAGGATGAGCCTTGGGGTAGAGTAGAGTTTCCTCGGTCATCGAGAGAGGTTCCATGGTGGGGACCCATGATTCCAGTGGCTATTGCAGAGGTAGACATACATGCATTACAACCATTATAGTGGGGATGGAGAGATGGATTAGTAGATCTAGGGACTATGGCTGCATACGATGCATGGTGGGCAGTTCATCGCCTGATTCCTTATATAGATCCTGACTAGCCAGCACCCGTCGAGAGATGAGGCACATGGTCGAGAGGACGATGGAGAGGTGGAGGTTCCAGAGTGGGTAGAGTTGGTGGTAGAGGCGATGGAGATGATGGCAGAGGTGGAGTTAGAGGTGGGAGATGAGGACAGAGAGGACAGAGAGGGGGTCAGGCAGGTGTACATGCACCTATTTAGGAGGTAGTAGGAGTGGATGTACCGATGGCAGACATTGAAGGGAGAGTGGATCTACAGGCTAGGGGTGAGCATGCTACATCGGAGGTAGCGGTTGAGGAGCGTGTAGAGGTAGATGTCAGAGTAGAGGATGTTGCAGAGGATGTAGATATGGATGTGGCTATAAACCCTTTGGGTATTTTGGCAGGATATGGAGAGGAGGATATTGAGGATGATGTTGAGGATGATCTTGAGGAGGAGGCACCGATGGAGGAGTAGGAGAGAGAGCTCAATTATCGGATTGTAGAGGGGAGACGGGATGAGGATGCTCCTAGAGATAGTGACAGGGAGGCTTTGGAGGAGAGACTCAGACTTATGACTGCAGAGTTTGAGGCGATGAGATTAGAGAGAGACAGTCCCTATACAGAGAGGGACATTGCATATGCAGAGAGGGATAGTGCTCGGACAAAGAGGGACAGTGCTCTCATGGAGAGAGACCAGGCTATAGCATGGAGACATGAGGTAGAGCAGTAGTTCACAGAGGTTAGACACCTTTGTAGTGGGTCCTCATCTGATGGCATGGTATGAGAGTTGATCAGAGCGGTGGACAAAGCTAGATACTACAGAGATCTTTATGAGGCTACAGTGTCAGCAGATAGACGAGGTCCTACATTTTTAGAGGTGTGTAGTTAGAGCAAGAGTCATCCTACATTTTTAGAGGTGTGTAGTCAGAGCAGGAGTCATACTCAGAGTCAGAGGACACATAGTACCGAGGGGGTGATAGGACCACCAGGGACAAGTCCATATGAGAGGCCTTCCACTTCGTAGAGAGCACCTTTGAGTATTTTTCCACCACCATCACCATGTGACAGTAGGGGTAGCGAGACATGATTACAAGGACTTATGTAGACATTGTATTTTTTATCAGAGAGCCTGTGAGCTCATGTTTTATTTATGGTTCCATCCAGACATTGTACTGTGACACACTATTTTTGAGCGATATATCTATATATATGATTTTGGCGGCTTCTACATGATATGCTTTATGTTAAGGATGATGTTTTATTTCTATATGATTATGTCTCCTAGATGATGTATGTACATGTGTTATAAATGAATGTTTCTATATGTTATGAGTTATGCATTTAATAATGATATTATGAATGTCTTAACTTACTTATGATAATGGATGCAAATGTTCTATATGATGTTTATTGAAATGTGATGGTAATATGTACATGCAATTTCTACATGATCTATGTTATGATGATGCAATACCTATTATGTCATGATTTCGGATGCAATGTAGCTATGTGAAATGCTAATGGAATGTATGCAAATGCAAATAACCTAATGTTTTTAATGTGGCACAGGACTTTATCATGATGTTGTCAAAGAGAAATGTGAAGATGAAATTAATTCAGAATGTTAGTAAGAAATAATTAAGGTTGATTGATTAAGAAAAAGATATAATGAAGGTTGATTGATTGAGAAAAAGACATAATGAAGGTTGATTGATTGAGAAAAAGACATAATCTTTGATATATTACCAAATACGCTATACTTGCTTGTTATCATCATTGGGCGGGACATGACACAGATGGACAGTACACACTATGATATGAGATAGACCATAGTGTACTAAGTCATCCATCTGTGAAAAATAGACAGTCATAGACAAGGAGTGTCTTAACTCATAATAGGACCATATTGCCCCAGTCATTTCATCAAGACAAACCACAGACAACAGACAAATAAAAGACGGGTCATGAGACATCATCGCTCCTCTAAATCCTTGATCAGACATCCTTGAGGAAACTGGTAACATGACTCAAAAACCAATGTTTAAAAAGATAGTTGACAGATAGCAGTCAATGAAAAAGAGTCCTGAGACATCCTTGCTTCTCTAAATCCTTCAAGGGACATCCTCAAGAAAGCTAGTAACTGAACTAATTCACAAATCGATAATAAGATAAGACAAAATAAGATATAAAGTCATAAAGCCAAATAAATGTATTCGCCAAAACTTGATCTTGTGGGACTGTTTGATGTTGATGTTTGACATAGTGTAATGTGAGAGAATGACACATACCGCATAAGACGTTGAGTCTGGTTTCAACTAGTGACTTCTATATAAGGAATGACAAAGACTAGTTTCAGAAAAGGCACATGCCGTATAAGACATTGGAGTTTGATGACGTTGAAGTGACAAGCTACATAAGACTATGACAATTTAATGACATTTGTTGACAAGAAAGACATATCTTGCGTAAGACATAGGTTGATCACTTTGACAATGTGTATGATATCGACTTGATGAAAATTTGAGATGTTTTGCTTTGTTGATGCATGACTTGTTTTGGATTCCTTAATTGATAAAAAGTGTGTGCATGTGTTGACTGTGTATGACATGAAATGATACCCTAAACTATGATATGTAACTTTTGTGATAGTGATTGTGAATGAACCCTATTGGACTGACCTAGTGTGGTCTCTGGAGCTCATCAATTGATTAGCCTTGCCTACATTGTACACGCAGAGACCTCGTAGTTCGACACGACCAATGACTTTGAATATACAAAGAGTCATGATTTAATGTGTGTGATACATGACAAACCTAGACTAAATGACCTAATGCCTCAGGGGCACATCGATTGATGGCCTTGCCTACGTCCCAGTTGTAGAGGAAATGTAGTTCGACTATGTCTATGACTGATTTAACATGACTGACTAGACATGATTGACTAGACATGACCGATTTAACTCTATTTTTTGGATTTTCTGACTTTTTTTAATTTTTTATTTTTTGATTTTTGAAGTTTTCTAATGTTTTGGGATTTTTCAGGACATTTTCAATGGTGTGGCATTATGTACAAGGTGTTAGGGCATAGAACAAGGATTTTCCCCCAGTCGGGAATAAGATTAGGAAAATGGAGTGGATAGTGTGACAGAATGGATGTTAGATGCCAATCGTTCCAAGTGATGGATAAGACAACCATTTATTATGAGTGATGGTGAAAAAGTCTAATTAGAATGATGGTAGACGGAAGAGCGAGCTTGACTACACATGGCACCTATTTTCCAAGTTTTCACCATGGTACTTATCCATAGCACCACCGAAGCTCACTACTAGACAGATTATTTCTCTTTACTTTTTTGATTTTCTTAATTTTTTTGGTGTTACAATGACGGCTATTTTCCAGGTTTTCATCAAGGTAACCTTTTTCTTGTTTTTTCATTTTTTTGTATTTGTCAAGATTAAGACATGGATTCTCAGAGACTAAGCATAGAACGTCTTTAGATGTAGACTATTGATAGGGGGCAAAAGTGGCTCTCCTTCAGGAGTAGAGAGTTGGTACGCTCCTGACCCAAAAGCTTCTGTGACGATGTATGGCCCCGACCAGTTAAGTTCAAACTTACTTGGTTTCTCTCGTTCTGCTTGGTTCTTAGGATTCTCCATTAATACCAGGTCACCAATGTCAAAATGTCTATTGAGAACCTTCCTATTGTAGCTACGACGAAGATGATTATGATATGCTTGTAAATGATCTAATGCTTTCTATCTTCACTCATCCAGCATTTCTAGCTCTTGTAACCTAGAGACATGGTACTCTTCATCATCAATATGACCCTTCAAGGATAGCCTTAGAGAAGGTATTTCAACCTCGATAGGCAAGATAGCTTCGAACCCGAATACAAGTGAATATGGAGTGGCACTAATGGGGGTATGGATGCTTGTGCGATAGGCCCATAAGGCAGGGTTAAGCTGTAGGTGCCAGTCACGACCAGCGTCATTGACAATCTTCTTAAGGATTCTAACAATAGTCTTATTAGATGCCTCAACTTGGCCATTACCTTGTGGGTAATATGGGGTGGAGAAATGGTGTTTGATGTGGAATTCTTCACATAAATGGCATACTTCTTGGTTCTTGAATGGGTGGCCATTGTCTATGATAATGGATTGTGGTACACCATACTGACAAATGATATAGTTTAGGATAAACTTAGATATTTGTGTGCTGGTTATGTATGTCATGGGAATAGCTTCAATCCATTTGGTGAAGTATTCGGTGGCGGTGATGATGAATTTATGGCCATTGGAGGATGGAGGGTGTATCTTACCTATGAGGTCGAGTCCCCATTGGGCGAAGGACCATGGTGAAGTAATTGGACGAAGTTCTTGCGCTGGCGCTCCTATCAAGTCTCCATGTATTTGACATTATCTACACTTCTTTAGAAAGACGTATGAATCTTTCTCCATTGTAGGCCAATAGTAACCTAGTCTCATGATGTTGCGGGCTAGAGTAGGACCACTCAAATGAGATCCGCATATACCCTTGTGTACCACTCACAAAGTTGTTTGTGCTTCCTCAGCATCGAGACATCTCATTAAGGCATTATCTAAGGTACGTCTATACAGGGTTTCACCGATGATGGTGTACTTAGCTGACTTTCAGATGAAGGTTCGACATTGGTTGTTGGACAAGTCTTGGGGTAAGGTTTGGTTAGTGAGGTAGTCAAATATGTCTTTATACCAAGGAGACGTAGGACCAACATTGGTACACACTATCGCAGTATCAAGGACATCATAAGCGGGGATCAATAGTTGTTCAACCAGAAACTTGAACTTAGGCACATTACTTGGAATATCCAACAAGGAAGCCATGATTGCCATAGCATCTACAGCTCTATTCTGGATACATGGTATTTGTTGAAAAGTTATGTCATTGAAATACTGTTTGAAACTATCAGCCATTCTTTTGTAAGGTGCAAGCTTCTCATCCTTAGTCTTGTAAACATCATTTACCTATCGGATTACTAGTTGAGAGTCCCCAAAGACCTTTAGGTTTTCAATTATCCATTGAGCTGCCATTTTTAACCTAGTCACTAAAGCTTCATATTCTGCTATATTGTTGGTACAAGGAAAAGCAATCCTGAATAATTTAGGAATGGTATCACCTTGAGGTGTAACAAATAAGATACCAGTTCTTGAACCATGGTTTGTATGTGAGCCATCAAAGTATAGTTTCCATTCGGTCTTAATGTATATATTAAAGAGAAACTCATCAGGAAAGTCTGCCACTAATGGATGATCTGCCTTCATAGGTGCATCAACTAACTGATCTACAATCACCTATCCTTTTATTGCCTTCCTTTTGACATACTGAATGTCATACTCACTAAGTATCATGACCCATTTAGCCAACCGACCTCTTAAAGCTGCCTTAGTTAGGAGGTATTTAAGTGGATCAATCTTTGCAATTAACATGGTTTGTCGATTGAGCATATAGTGCCAAAGTTTTTGGGTAGCAAAGACTATCGCAAGACAGGGACATTCTATGTTGCTATAATTCAGTTCATAGCCCACTAAGGTACAACTGATGTAATAGATGGCTCTCTCATGACCTTGATCATCGTGTTGTGCAAGAAGAGCCCCTAATGCTGACTGTGTTGCTAAGATGTATAATATCAATGGTTTTCCCTCTATAGGTGGCATTAGGACTGGTGGAGTAAGCAAATAGTCCTTAATTTTCTGGAAGGCCTCTTGAAATTTATGTGTCCACACAAATGGTACTCCTTTCTTGAGTAGATGCTGAAAGGGGTGGATTTTATCTGCCAGTTGTACTATGAATCACCTAATGGACTGTAATCTCCCCTGTAGGGTTCTGAGTTGACCAATGCTGACTAGAGGAGGCATCTCTATGATAGCTCTTACTTTCTCTGGATCTACTTCAATGCCTCTTCGAGAGATGATATACCCTAACAGTTTACCTAATTTCACTCCAAAGACACACTTCTTCAGATTTAACTTGACATTGTAATTCTCAAGCCTCTGGAATATCTGATCTAAAACTTTCAAATGATCTTCCCTTGTTTCTGATTTTTCTATAATAAATCTATATAATCTTCCATGAAGGTATGTACAAAGTCATGGAAAATTGTAGTCATTGCCCGTTGGTAGGTAGCTCCTGCATTCTTAAGGCCAAATGACATGAAATTCCAATAGTATGTGCCCCATGGACACGTGAAAGCTGTCTTATGTTGGTCTTTAGTTGCTATTTTAATCTTGTTATATCCCGAGAAACCATCCATGAGGGATAGCATCTCGTATCATGCTGTTAGGTCTACTATCATGTCGATATTGGGCAAAGGAAAGTCATCCTTTGGACATGCCTTATTGATGTCTCTAAAGTCTATGCATATGCGAATGACCCCAGTTGGTTTATTCACTGGTAGAAGATTTGATATCCAATCCACATAGCCTATTGTCCTTATGAATCCTACATCCAAGAGCTTCTTAAGTTCTGCCTTGACCAATAGAGCAATTTGCGGATGAATTTTCCTTAACTTCTGTCTGACTGGCTTAATACTTGGCTATAGTGGTAAATGATGCAATATTAGATTTGGATCCAGCCCAGGCATGTCAGCATACGACCATGCAAAGTTTATCTGTCTCTTTGTGAAGAATTCCTTAAATTCAGATTTTTTTGTCTCTGTTAGTGAAGCTGCAAAATATACCTTCCAAGGATCCTCTTCTGTACGTATATTGACTTCCATAGATTCTTCTACTAGCATCGAAGACCTTTCCTGTTCAACGAGCAGAATATTTAAACCTCTATCTTTGGGTGCCTCTGGGAGGTTTTCGCCCTCGGATACGTCCTTTATTTTGACTTTTTCTTCGTCCAAAGGTGCCTTTTGGTTTTCACCTAGGGACTCATCATTTTATTTTTCATTGTCTTTTTTCTTTTCATTTTCATTTTTGCGACTAGAGGTGTAAATAGACTCCCCAAAGTATGCTTTATCGTCCAAGTCTATGGTGAAACTAGATTTATGATCCCCTCTTGGTATGCCTTCTCTAAGTCCCATGAACTCAGAAATTGCTTCATCATTCTCGAATGTATCTATGATAGGTGTACCTTGTTGATCCTAGTTGATAAGTTTGGGATATACAAGGGGCATGTGATCATCAGAGTTTTTAAATGTAGCTACTGATAAGGTGAATAAGGAATGGTTGACATGGTCACAAAAGTTTTGGACTAACTCCTTCTTGTTTTTCTTCCTAGGTGTAGGTATACTTTGATGTGAGACTATAGTAAGGGTGGTATTGTCAGAAGATGGTTTATCAGGTGCCCAAGATGCATGATCAAGGGTTTCCCAATAATAGTTCTCTTGCCATTCTTGTTTGGACAAGTGCTTCTTAGGATGAGGAGTAGACGATTTTGGTACATGTTTCATGTTGAGGTCCAATTCTCCAAATAGGGCATCTATGTTCATGGTACTGGTAGATGAAAGGGAATCCCATTCATCATCGCTTGAGTAAGGGGATTCGTTGAAAATTGGAGGTTTATCGTAAAGTGGGGGTTTGTCATAAACTGGGGGAAGTGGTTCATGAGATGTCTCAATGTCTTTGTAATCACTCACTTCTTCTTGAAACGATGACGAAGTACCAGGAAACCCAATTCTAAGCAGTTGACACCCTAGCCCTAGATATTTCGGTCATGGGTAGATAGTGATTGGTTCTATCCTTCCATTCCGATATAGTCCCAACCCACTGTGCCCATCATAGCCTTCTTTTTGCATTATCTTAAAGCCTTTTTCATACCAATCCTTAGCTATTTGAATAGACGGGGAGGGGTATTCATGTTCTTCTTGATATAACCATGAATCATCTTGATCCACAATTTCGTCACTTAATTCTCCCCATTTGGTCAATGTCATTGTAGGGGGAACATGAAATGTGACCACCAACTGTCTTCTTTTTTCCATAGGTAGGCCATATGCCTTTGGTGGAATCAATTGAGTGACACAGTATGATTCCTTTATATGATATTCGCCACAACCCTTGTCTTGGATCTCGAGTTTAGGAGTGTTTGATGGATGTTTGAATGACATGGACTTAGTGAGATGTGATTGGTCAATGCATAGGGACAAAGTGGATGATGAAGCTTCTTGGTTAACTGGTACTTGTCATGGTGGAATATCCTTTAGGCTTGTACAATACTGAAAAGGATCTGGATCACCATCAATAGTGATCTCTGTGCCATTATAGGGGAACTTAAGACATTGGTGATATGTTGAAGGTACAACTTTCATTGCATGTATCCAAGGTCTACCTAACAACAAGTTGTATGGAAGGGTGAGATCCAAGACTTGGAAGTTGGTGTTCATGATTGTTGGGCCAATTATTATAGGGAGTGTGACAACTCCTTTGGATGATCTTTCCTCATCATCATAAGCCTTGATGACTATACTCTTTGACGTATCTACCAGTCTTCTGAGAATCCCAATGCCTTAACCAATTTAAGGGTACACAAGTTCAAACCTTCTCCTCCGTCTACCAAGACTCGTCGGACTTTGTTTTGATGGATTAAGACTTCAAGATGTAAGGGGTCATTATGATCAGATTTCTCAGTCGAGTAATCCTATTGGGAAAATGTGGCATGATGCGAGTTGGTCAAATATCCCACCATTTCTTTAAAAAGATTGACATCTAAGTCTATAGGAACAGTTGTGTTCTGTAGAGCTTTGTCTAGAATGGCTTGATGCTGAGGTGATAAGGTCAACAATTCCAAGATAGATATTTGCGCAGGGGTTTTACTCAATTGATCAAGAAGGTTGTACTTGAACTTGGAAGCTTTCATAGGTGGCTCAGAAGAAGAAGGTCTAGGAATAGTAATCTTAGTTCTGCGTGTGTTCACATTACATTCTAGATGCTTCTTAATGGTGAAGGTATTGACATTCTCATTTGCGGCTTGGAGGTGATTTATGATGGTTCCTTTACCATAGTCAAAATTGGCATTGTTATAATTGACTGGTGGATTATTCTTGGGTCCTGAACTAGAGGCTTTTCCTTTCATGTGGTCATGTAACGGGTCCATGAAGACCTTATGATCATTGTTCTTTGTGTTTTTCTGCCCACTGACATCTATGGTTCCATTTTCAACAAAGTCTTGTATGATATTCTTGAGTTGGCGACATTGTTGGAGGTTGTGTCCTTTCATTAGATGATAGTCACAAAAAGAGCTATCATCCCACCATGAAGGTTTGAACTGTCCAGGATCATATTCTCTTGGTTCCAAAGGTTTGATAAGATTATGTTTAATCAACTCTTTGAAAATAGTATCGATGGGTTGTCCTAAAGGTGTAAATTCACGTGTTGGAAATATCCTCTATTGTGGTCTTTGTTGTTGTGAATTTTGGACATAGTTAGCTTATTGATCTGGATTACTCATCATGTCTTGATTGGAATTATAACCTCTAAGGGTGATAACTGGTCCCGTATGTATGTGTTTAGCATCAACAATGTCATCATTTGTAACATTCTTGTTCCTAGACCAAAATTTGTTTCTATCATTTGGCATGTTTTGATGTTGGACAGCCGGATTTCTGCCTGGTACCTTAATCTCACCTTTGTCTATAAGACCTTTCTCTAGGATGATGGCCTTTTGTACCAATTCTAAGAATGAAGTATAATAGTGTACCCTTAAGTCACTTCGCAACTTGGGGTTGATGTTCTCTAGGAATATGGTGACCTTTTATTTTTCTAGTATTTCAACTGGACATCTACTAGCTAGACTTTGCCATCTCTGGAAGAAAGTGGTGAAGGTTTCACCATCTTCTTGTGTCATGTGGCACAAGGTTGCAATTGTTACCTCATTGTCTATGTTAAAATCGAAATGTTCGCCAAAATTTTCAGCTAATTCGCCCCAAGATCGTATACCATATGGTAATTTAGAAAACCATTCCGGTCCTATCCCAACAAGGGTTCGTGGAAATAGTCTCATCAAGTATGTGGGGTCATACGATATGTCCATGCATGCTGTTGAGAACTCTCTAATGTGTTCTAAGGGATTCTTTCTCCCATTATACTTGGGCAAAACCGGTATAATGTATCCATGGGGGAAAGGTGTCATATATAGCGCTTTGTCAAATGGACATGGACATAGGTCTTGTGCTGAGATAGTTCATTTTCTAGACATAAACATGTTGTCCATTTGCTGTTGAAGTGTTTGCATTTGGTTTTGAAGGACATCGACTTGTGTCAAGGACATGGTGTTTGTGAAATTTGGATCAATGTAGGTGTTTTGATATGCCATGTTCTGTGATGGGTTGTGATTGGGTGAGGGAATATATCTTGTCAAAATATTTTGATTCGGTATAGGGATATTCCCTGTCTGGATGGTTATTGTTGGTATAGGAATGCTTCTTGTCTAAATTGTTTGATTAGGAATAGGAATGCTTCCTGTCTGAATGGTTTGACTTGGTATAGGTATGTTTTCGCCAACTTTGGTTCTCTTACCAGTTGTGTTGGTGTTAAAGGGGTTGGAGAAAGTTTCCCCCGTAGTAAATTGTAAACCTTGTGTGATGTTGAAAGGGGTTGTGTTTACAATTGACGATGTCTAAGTTGGTATACCAGTTGGTATCACTGTGGTAATTTGAGGAATAGAGACAGCTGACATTGCAATTTGGGACAGTTGTGTTGACTGTGTTTGCAAAGTACAGATATCAAATCCTATGGGTAGTTTGGCACCTTCTGCTAGCAAATTTGCTAGATAGCATTGGGGATCATTTGGCAAACATTCATCCATAAAGGATGCAAATTCAGGATCTTGTACTGCTGCATCTATGTCTTCTATGTAAATCTGACCATGTGTGTCTCTAGTGACATGTTTTTCTAGCAAGGGCTTGTGTGGTCATTTACTGCTTGACGGTTGGTTTCCAAACAGATTGATGAATTCATTAGGGTCTGTCATTGCTTTGTGTTTCTTTTTGGACCTTGTTTCGACCATGAAAAATTTGCTCAAAATGGGTAATGCAGACTATGCCTAAAACTGATATGACCTTTGTCTATGTTTTTGGATTTTTTTGACAATAAGGATGTTGCTAAAGATCTAAAATGACGTATGACAGGACAGATAATATGCAAAATCTGAGTGGACTAATGATGATAAATGAGTCCAAGATGGGTATAACCTACCCCCTATGGAATAAATGCATGCAACAATTTGTTTTTGACCAAGGAACCTAATTGTATGACAAGGACAGTTTCAACAAGGTGGATTTTCCAAACTAGACTATCTATATGTATGCAACTTAGGGTGATTATGACTAAGACGTTTACGGTGACTAATACGTATATGAAACCTAATGATGGTAACTAAGATGTATATGGCACCTAATGATGGTAACTAAGACGTATATGACACCTAACAATGCAAGGTTTTTGAGAAAAATTAACCAGTTTCTAATCCAAGGTTGATCCTTGAGACCTAAAGCAAATAGTGACAATAATGTTTCAGACTCAGCTCACAGTTTTTGAAGTTTTCTATTGATAGGAAAATGCGGTTCACCTAACAATTTCCATTCAAATTCTAACAGATGCGGTTTTTCTAACAGTTGCAATTTTTCCTCTGACAATTGCGGTTTAATAAGACACATGCGGTTCTAGATCTTACAGATGTGGTTTACCAGGACACATGCAGTTTTAAAACTGAAAGATGTAGTTTGCATGCACACATGCGACTAAGAATGTGACAGTTGCGACTCATGATATGTAGACTGTGAAAAATGAATATTTTGACAGCTAGATGGGGTGTTTCCCCTAACAGATGTGACTCACTATGACACATGCGGCATTTAAACTGACAAATGCAACTCAATTTTCTGACAGTTGAATTTTTCCCAAAAGTTGTTGACTGACTTTGTTTGTTTGATCAAGATTTTGACGAATACAACAAAGAGAAAACACAAAAATCAATGTATTTTCAGTTTTTGTGATGGGTGGACTGTTAAGACTCGAAGAAAAATTACAACCTAGGCTTTTAGGACAATACTTGTTGAATTCTTACTTAGATTTCTCCAGCTACGCATATTTATGGCGAATGACTAGTAGCTTGACCCCACTGGCTCCCCTCCACGACACTCACTTATACGGGGCAGCCAAGCTACTGTATCCATGAAACTCCCATGGCATACATTTCATTTCCACACATAAATCATAAATATGTAAGACGGCTTCACATGGCCAACTCTGCTGCGCCAACAAATAGGTAGGATTTTGGTAACTCTACAACAAGGTGTTTAATAAGGGCATTCCATTCGTGGGACACTATCCAATGTTGGTGAGAGTCCATTTTTGTCCATTTCATTGGAATAGTGCGCGTGATTCTTGGGCTTTCCCCAAGAATCCACTTTTCTATACCAGCTGGAAGTCGCTTAGCTTTAGCGTGCTACTGGTCTGAGTTGTCTTGGGGTGAGTACTTTTTCCCACCAAGACAGGCCCAAGTTCTAGAGTCAGCAACCATTTCTCTTACACCCAAGATCGCATGACTATGCAAGGGGAGAGGATACTTCAGTGTACTAAATCGTAAGGGTTACAAATGCATGCAAAAGCACCAGACAAAGAAGACAATGGTTCTTTTTAATCCAAATGACAATTTTCTATCTAACAATCAGAAAATTCATTTTAATCCCACATGATGATTATCTATCTACCAAACAAAAGCTTGCTTAAGTAAATAAATTAACACAAAGGCATTACGTCCTGCATGCAAATTTATCAGTAGTTCATTAGTCTTCAACTTTCATCCTGCAAAAAAATGTCTTAGGTTCTTTAAATGTCTTCTATGCTTTGTCCTGCAAACACTATGTTATTCCTCCTTAACACAATTGAAACAGATATTAGCAAAAATCCAAACAACATAAAAAGCGAGAACAAAAATATGGATGCATGGAAATCAATAAAAAAAATGAAAATTTTTTACCAAGCAGATGCGGCTTTTGGAACCACGAACCGCATCCGCTTGTCAATAGTTGAACCACCCACCATGCATCGTACGCAACCGTAGTCCCTGGATCTGCTAATCCATCTCTCCATCCCCACTGTAATGGCTGTAATGCCTGTATGTCTACCTCTGTCGTAGCCACTAGAATCATGGGTCCCCACCATGGAACCTCTCTCGATGACTGAGCAAACTCTGCTCTACCTCGAGGCTCATCCCGAACCTCCCCGAACTGTCTTAGAACTCTGTCTTGCAGATGTCGCTCAATAATGTGAACACTCAAAACAGTCCTCCTAATGAGATACTGTGTTTGTCTACGGAATGAAAATGTATATCCTCGTCCACCCACTCCTCACAATCCATGTAAGGTCTCCATGTGAACTGATCAAGAATATCCAAGGCATGTCGCTAGTACCCAGTGTCTCCCACATGGGTCTGCATAATCTATCCTATATATCAAAACACATATGGGAATCTCTCCTCTCTCTCTACTGTAACTGGAGGATGAAAAACAACTATCCTCTCCCAACCCCATACCATCAACAGTGTCGTCCCACAACTCAACAATTGTGAATCTCTGTAGGTGATGTCATGTAAATGGAAGTACAACATCCCAAGTAGACATGGACCCCATGCATATCTCATCTCACTCTCCAACATGCTGACCAACATAGCTCCCCATCCTATTGGAAATCCGTGACCCCGTTTGTCTGGAAGAACTATACCCCCAATCAAGGTACATAGGATACAGTCAATCCAATCGTATCTTTCTACAAGCACTGGCCATCTAATCTCATAATGCTTGATCCTGAGCCTACTGATGTCATCCACCTGATAGAACCGTGCTAACTCCGTCAATCCTCGCTGGGTATCATACATAACCCACTCACCTCTGATAGGAAATCTCAAAATCCTGTACACATCCTCCACTGTGATAGTGGCCTCCCTAGTTGGTAAATGAAACGATGATGTCTCTGAATGCCATTGCTTGCAAAGTGCCATCAACATCCCCCTATTCGCTCGAATGGTAGGCATCGACAAATAGTGATGTAGACAAGGATTCCATAGGAGCTGAATCTTTGCAGAATTCAAATTATCTCTCAGATCGAATATATCTGGTCACAACTCTTGCATATATATCGGATCTAGAACCACCTACATTTAAACCATGATGTCAAAAAATTTCAAGTTTTCTTTAGCAAAATTTTTCAAAAATTTTACCAGCCAAATGCGGCTCACACTAACAGATGTGGTGCATTTTTTCAAATGCGTTGCAAAAAGTCTCAAATGCGGTGCATATTTCATATGCATCACATATTCACCCAACCCTGGTCATCCAACTACACATGTGGTTCACTAAACCACATGCGGTGCATTTTTAACAATGCGGTTCAATTTTAACATCTCGCCTAATTTCAACATATGTGTTTCACAATAGCATATGCGGTCCACCGCTACACCTACGTTTATCCCTAATGCACATGCGTTGCATAAATACAGATGCGAGGCATAATGCTCCACATGCGGTCATTCCCTAAATAGCCTAATCTAGCCTCTCCATGTTTTTGCAAATGTGTCGTTTCACAGTCAGATGCGGCGAATACAATGGCATATGCATCGTTTATGACGCACCGCATTTGCATTATTACTTTTCTATGCCTAGAAAAACATGCAAAAATAACTTTGACAAGTTCATTTTTGGGTACATACTGGTGGTCCTGCGTCGACTGGCCACCTGAAATTCCGGATCCAATATCCTCGATGCCTAGTGTGTGGAATGGGTGCCATTTCGTCAGCTAGTCAGAGCAAAAACTCCTCTTTTTCTATCTCCTCCAGGTGCAAATGAATTAGGTTTACCCCTAATTTCTATTTATAGGTGGATTTCAAATGGCATTTTCTCAACCCTAATCTATTGGCCATGTAATTTTTCAACTTCAAATGACCCGTATTCGTCCGTATCAATTCCAAATTCATTTCCGTCAACTCCATAGCATTTCTGACTATCAAATTAACTTATCGGGAATATTTCCTAATTTTTTTGAAACTTTTAAAAAATTGTCAATTTTCCCGAGGGGGCATACCTTAACCTGTTTCATGCTAGGGCATGATCGGGGCATATTTTCTTTGACACAACACCATACCAACATTGTATCGAAGAGGGGCAAACTATAAATACCGAAAATTAGTCTAGGCCTACGAGTACACATTCGACATAATTTTCTATAGTCTATGGTCTTGATTAAATAATGTTAATTATTTAATTAACCTTTCTAACACATATTTCCTATATTAATTAAATACCCCTTTATCATGCTTTTCCAACTATAATTAAATATCTTTATTTAATTATTCATTTAACCCCCTTTATCTATAATTAAATATTTATTATTTAATTATTCATATTTTATCCCTTTCAAACAGTCAAATTAAATAAATTACTTTATTTATTTAATTAAAATCTCTTATTTTTGAATGTTGAATTAAATTAATATTTAATTCATATTTTAATTAATTATGTCACATTCCTCTATCATTCAATTATCTAATTCATTCACTCACCCTTTGATTTGAGATCTATTTTTAGTTCTCCAGTTATCTCTGAATTCAACACCAGTTTATCTCTTTGAGAAGACTCTTCATCACAACTAGTCGATTAACTAGTTCTAACTCATATGCATGTATGTGTTTATTAATTAAATATCTTTATTTAATTAATTATGCATTCGAATTCTTCATCTTCAAGTTCTAACTTTGGCTTTTGCATACAAAGTCTAGTTCTTCTATTTTTGGAGATTAAGATGTTGAACTTGTGTTCTAACTCACGTTCTAACTTAGTCTCTATCTGCAGTATTTCCTGACTTGTGTTCCAACTCGCATTCTAACTCATGTTCTATCTAAGACATAACTCACATTGCATGACATTCATCGATCTCATTCGTTGATCTCTCTTTCAATCTGAGCCGATCATTCGAAAACACAAAATCTATAAAATGGCCTGTCATTATCATTATTCCTCCTCCTGAAATCATACACTTTTATGAAGAGAAAATATTCTTTGATATTTTGCTTAGACACTTGACAAAGCTATACTTGCATTTAAACACATAAATATGAGGGCAAGAATACTGAAAAGGAAAAATGGAGAAGATCAATAGAGATAATTCGGAGGTGTGAACGCATATTCGGTGAGATCATTTTGGTTTTATTATTTAGTTTACTTATTCATTCTTTGTTGTTAGATTTTAGATTATTGTTTAGATTAAGATTTGATCATTGTTATTCTAGCTTGCAAAAAAATCTATCATTTATAGGTAAAGTGATCACACCAAGCAGTTTCCTTCCCACATTATCAAATCTACTAATGGATAAAGAGGCAGATTGAATTTTTGATCTATCCACATCAAGCCTATCCAAAAGGGTCACACTACACACATTAAGGGATGAGACATTATCGACAAGGGTTCACTTTATGCCTCTTCCCTTGTATTGAACTATTACCATGAAAGCATCATGTTTTTTTTGCACTTCTAAAGGAGGGAGATCATTTTGGTGGAAAACAATGTCAATATTTATTCCTTGAATCATGACCACTATGTCATTCAGGTTTGCACTAGAGGGAACCATAATTTTTTGTACGGAAATTTGAATCATGTTATGATAATGAGGGGATGCTTGAATAAGGTCCCATAATGATATGTTAGCAGGAGTATTCTTTAGTTGTTTGACAAGATCATAATCCTTTCCACTTTGTGGGGGAAAATGAGGAGGACCTAGTAAGATAGTGTTAGGAAATGGGAAGGATGTTGGAGGTGTTTTTCTTGGTTTCAAATTGTTCCTAGTGTTATATGTATGAGGAATGGTATTATGACTTGGCTGCTATGACACATTATTCTTAGGTGGGTAAAGGATAAGTTAAAGTTTGTTTTGAGTTTGTTGTTTGTGTGATGGTGGATAAAGAATTAGAGGATTCTTAGGATGTCCCACGGGGATGAATGAGGCCTAATAGTCAAGGGAGATCTAATGGACACTTTTACATTCATAACCTTGATGGTCTTGGCTTGATGTATTTCTTATAAAGGGAAATCTAGAATCATGTTTTTACCATCACCTAAGGAAACCGCATTACTATTGTTGTCATTTTCTTGCACCATGATATCCTCCCTAGGAGGAGAGTTTTTAGGAGAACTACAAACCAAATTTTCTTGAAATTCTAGGATTGGTTCTTCCAAAATGACTTCATCGCTAGTAGGGGGATGATCAATGGTTGAATTGTCTTGTTTATCCATGTTTCCATTGTCTTGTTCAATATTGTTTTTCCTAGGGGAAGAGAAACACATAAGATTCTCATGATCTTCATCTATTGGATTTTATAGCATCAAAGTATCTTCTTCACAACTAGGAGAGATACTAGGACCATCATGATCATCCATAATTTCATTCCTTTGTCCCATAATGTCTTCCAAAGTGGGAGAAGGATTATAAAGATGGTTGTTATAAACCTTAAAGATTTGATCCTCTAACACTAACATATCCTCATCATATAAAATCTCATCCTCTTCCACTAAATAATTCTCACAAGCAAAGAGAGAATTGAGGCTAGGTACGGTGATGTTTAGAAATGTGTCTATGATGCCATTCTCTTGTGCTATAATATCTTCCAATGTAGAAGAGTTAATAGAAGATGAGCTGCCAACAATGTTATGATTCTCAATGAGTGCATCTTCAAACACCGAAATGCCTTCGCCACATATAGAAGAGGTATTACGAGAAGAGAAAATATGATCATCAGGATTGCCTATATTTTCATCTACTTCTATCACATCATTCCCACAAAAAGGAGAGATAATAAGGGGTGTAGGTTTAAGGAAATTGTCAACATTTGCACTCTCTTACACTGAGACTCTCATAACTAGGGAATGTATTGAATGAATGAATGACATGCTTATTGACTAACTTTTTCTTTGAAAACTTGGAAAGGATTGAAACTAACATTTTTTTGAATAATAATCTATGCAAACTTAAAATGCAATGTAAAGGCATAGAATGAAATGTGTAGATGCAGTTTTCAGATTTCAAACAAGGTAATTTGCTGATTCTACTATGCACCAACCTAAAAGATGAAATATGGTAAATAGAAATTTGGAATTGAGCAATGCATGAAATGAACCACATTAAGATAGACTTAGTAAAATGCATGAAACAAAAAGTCAACCCACTGAAACAGATAACCAATGGTAGCAAATAAAAGTGCAAAAATAAGGTTTTTAATGCTGTACAAGGAAGTTTTAGATGTGCGGTAGAACTAATTCTCCCAGAGGGGCGTATGAGTCCCAGTGAGGGTTTTTTTCAATTTATTTAGAGAATTTTATGTGATTTTTATGTTTTCTGGTTTGATTAATGTCTAGGCTAAGTGGAAATGCAAATTTCAGTTGAAATTCAATGATGCAAGATGTAAAAATGCAACCAATATGCACTTTCACTAATGCAAAATTTAGAAACCCTAGATACAAATTAACTAACGCAAAACCCTAATGCAATGTTAATGCAAGCAAGATCTAGGATGAAGATGCACTCCAAATTAGAATTATGATGTTCTAAATGCAGGTTCACTAGAATCTATGATAGAATTGTCACCCCAAGGGTTTTAGGACCTAGGGCAACAAGTTTTCTATACTCCACATTTAAGGATGCCCTAGAGATCTCAATAAAATAATGGGAATGGGAGAAAGATATCTGGCAAGGGACTATCCTAAGGTCTGATTATAAACTAACGAGGAGTTCACCACCAAGCTAGGGCTTGGAAAGAAAAATGCAATGAAAGATGAAATGTTTAACCTTAATATGATGCAATCTTTCACTAAATGACCTAGAAAAGTATGTAAAACAAAAAAGAAAGCTACAAGATGAAATGTGTGCACCTGGAAATCTGGAGATGATTGAATGAAGCTCTAAAATGCTAAAAACAATGACTTTAATGCTGATTGGGACTCATATGCTAGGCTAGGTGAATCAATCCTAGATCTAGGTTTTTGTGCAGAATAGGAATCTAGCAAATAGGTATCTGAATCTACAAAAATATGAAAAAATGACCTAAACTGGGACTCATTTTCTAGGACTAGTGAATGAGTCTAGTTAGGGTTTTCTGAAACTTCAAGGTTTAAATTATCTCTTCAATGTGTGCTCTTTCTATTCCACTTTGTTTTTGGATTTGAAACTACTGATTTAAGACATGTAGGTGAATTTTTGTGAAGATGACAACCTTGTGATGGATTGAAAAATTCTCTCAACCTTGCAACCGAATCTTCAAGTCTTTAAAGCACCTAGAACTACAATCACACAAAGAGAGAAAAAGTGTTGATTGTTAGGGAATAGGGGCTTGCCTTGGTCAAAACCCTTGTAGGTAATTAAACAAAATGATGAGATAATAAAATGAAGGCATGAAACACATAATATGAATCATGGACAATAATACCTTGAATGATGTCTTGTAAATATGCAACTCAACATGAAATGGCCATGAAGGATGTAGATCTTGATCTTATAAACAGGTGTAGAACAATGCTTGATCTTGGATCTCCAATGCTACACCACAACACTAACTTAATAAATTTTTTTATGCTTGATAACCTTGACATAATGATGGATCTTAGATTTCTGCAATAATTGATGAAGAATTATGCTCTTGAATGCCTTAGAAATGATCTTAAATACTCTCTTGATGATCTTGTGAAGTCTTGGAATGCTTAACTCTTGAATGCTTGACTTGATAACATGTAGAAACTTCTGAAATAATGGTTTTAAAGGTCATTTATATAGGCAATACATCTAATATCCCATGTATTAGATCCCAAAGGCCAACATACATGAAATTTAAACTTAAAACCCAGTTTTTCTCGCTCAAAACCTTAAAAATAGCCAAATGGAACTCATACGCCACCAGTGGTGTATGGGTCCTACATGGCCTATTTGAAGAGGGAGAATGTTTGGGAGTGAAGAAATTAAGTTTATATGAGGTCTATATCTGGAGTTTTGTTAAATATGCCTTGGGATGCACAATATAGGGTCTTAGGGGCCTATATTAAGGTCATAAATGCAAGGGGGCCCAAAATCCATTGTGAAAGTGTAAGTAAATACACTTTACAAGACTAAATTAAGGAAAAATTGGGTCTATTCAGCTAAAAAGGGCCCCAAATCCAATGTGAAAGAGTTCAACACATTACAACACTAGATTAGGTCCACTTTAGTTTACAAGCCTCCTAAAATTAATGCGAAGGTGCAAATAAATACGCTTTACGACACTTAATTAAGGAAAAGGTTAGATTTATTTATTTTTAGAAGGGACCAAAACCTAATGCGGATGTGTGAAACTCATCACAACACTAGATCAAGATGGTATCAAGTTCCATTTACCATGAATTATTCCAAATTGAGAAAAAATGTACCATTTCCAAGGGGGTACAATTTCCATCATTACAGATTTTAAACGATGCAAGATGGAAACCCAAAACCCTAAATGAGATGAAAACTAAAGCTATTTTAAGAAAACTAAATGAGATGCAAAATAATGCAATGCAATGCAAACTATTGCAAATCCTTGATCTAGGGTTTGAATGGAGTCCAAATTCAATTTTTTTGATGTATAATGTTGGGTTCAACAAAATTAAATGGGGGAAAATATGGGTGATGGATTTTGAATGGGGGTATGCACCTACACTTTCCTTTTTTATTTCACTATTAAAATAGATCCCCTAGGGAAAGATTGACTTTCAAACCTTAGATGAGTCAACCTTGATGTAGATCTTGTTGTTTTCCTTATGACTTAGGATGAGGTAAGTAAGCTTGAACTACACTTTTTGGAGATGAATGAAAAATATCAAATGAAACATAAATTTTAAACCTTAATCTGGTAAAATCTAGAAAGTTTCAACAAATCTGAGAAAGATGTGATTTTATGCACCTATCACAAAAAGGTCAGGTTGAGTGTCCTCTTGAGACTCATTCACCCAAGGGAGAATGGGTCTTGATATAGGGGTTAAAAATATGCTTTTATAGTCCTTTGCTCCTAGGTTTTCACTCCTAATTCCTCTGGGTTTCATAGTCAAAAAATTAGAATTAAATTCTGAAAGTGACTTCCCGTGACTTGACAACAATGTTGGAAACTTTGAAAATTTGATAACTTTTGAAAATTTTCTCCTTCGATAGATTTTAAATCCTTATTCAAGCTAATATCTACAAAAAAAACAAGAGGGAAAAATTATTTATTTTTGGTGAATGGGGGTTTTCCTTGGTCAAACCCCATTTTGGTAATTAAACCTTGAAATGAAACAATGAAACATGAAAGGAATGATGAATGAACACTTGCTATGTTGCAACTCACTAAACTCTTGAATGTAACCCTCAAAGGACTATAACTTAGTACATCTCTCCAAGGTCTTGATCTTGCATGAAATGGATTGATTGGATGTTGATCTTGATGCTTGAAATTTTGACTTGAATGCTTGAAAGCTACATCACAATGTTAGCTCCAAAACATGCATGAATGAAGATAACTTTGACATGATGCTTGAGATCTTGAATTCTACAACAAATTCTTGAAAAATCTCCCCTTGAACACCTTTTATAATAATATTATCTCTTGTGAAGTTCCTCAAAAAGTTCTAGGATTTGAATTGATAGAAAGACCTTGTATTTATAGAATTTTTTCTAATTTCTCAAAAAATAAACATTACAAGCCAAAATTTGAAATTGAATTTCGGATTATAAAAATTCCACCAAAAACATATTAAAAACTTGAGTTTATAAAATAAAGGGGACCCATTCGCCCAAGGGCGAATGGGTCCTGAACTAAATTTCCAAGACCTATTCATTTCGGGGTGTTAAAAATGATAATTGCATTAATTAAATCATGATTCCCCTTTCAGAAATTGCAATTAATTTGGCTTGTAGATGCATAATTCAGCCAACTAGAGGCTTAATTAAGTCCAATTTAATTAAGTGACCCAAACATAGTGTGAAAATGTAAAGGAATACATTTTCTGACACTACACTTTCGATGAGTACAAAGCCAACAATACCAAATGAATTGATTTATTTCTAGATATAGGGAAGCCATCCTCACCTTTTATCCATTTGGGACTTGATGTACATAAAAAAAAATCCATTTGGTTTATCCATGTTAGAGGATCCCTGCCATCAAGCTTGTGCATATCCAACTTTGGTAGAAAATTCCTAGATCCCATAGGAGTATTAACATTTGGGTCAAGAGTAGTAGACTTGGAAGTTTCACCTTGGTTGCTTGAGACCTCCTTTCTTGGTTCACTCATAGAGGAAGTTAACATGCTTTAGATATATGATATATCTTCTTTTAGGCCACACATATCCATCTTCATTGAGGACATGTCTTCCTTGAACTTACTTATTTCCTCATTTGGATTAATATCCTTTATTGTTACCTCATCCTTATCAGGGGATTTCCTTGGTGTGACCAAGTTAGTTTTTCCTCTTGTTGTAGGCCCCGTCATGATGCGAGCCATTAATTTTGAAATAAATCACACAAATGAAACTTAAATTCTCTGATTTTTTTATTGTAACTTACTAAGGCTAAGATAGCACTTACCCAAAAAAAATCCAAAAAAGCAGATTTGTAGCCTTGAGAGTGAATTTGTTGGAAACCCTAATTTAGAAATAACTCACTAATTTATACTTTAATTTCTCTAATTTTTTTACTGTAGGCTCCTCTATTGTGTCTTCCAAAACCCACTAAAAATAAGATACCAATTTAGCAGGATTTGAGAGATATGCACCTTCCAAATAAATTGGGAAAATAAGCCAATTCTACAATAATTCGCTCAATTCTACTCTAATGTGTCTGAAATATGGACTGTAGCTTCTTTAATATTTTCTTCAAAAACCATTTAAAAATCAAAAAATAATTCACCAAAATATGAGAGATATGCTACTTCCAAAATTACCTCCAATATTAAGAAATAACCTTGCTTCTATGGTGCCAAGATCATGCTCTAATAACACTTGTAATGAAATAACTTGCACAATAAAAGAATATGATAGAAAATAATTTACAAATACTTGATAGTAACCGAGAATAGCAAGCCACTTTGAGGGGGAAAACCTCCAAATATCTCCAATGAGAACGTAATTCACAATATGATGATGGAATAAGCTCACCACCTCCTATATATACTTATTTATGCCTAGGATATCACCCAGGCTGACTTAAATAGCCCTATATAAGCCTTAGGCTAACCTAAACAACTAAATAACAATATATTAATGATAATATGACTTAATTAAGAGTTAAGATAGCCACAAGATGACTATTCATAACTCGATGTGCACCAATATTAAGGGCATAACATAGGCCAAGGAATAAGGTGTAGCACCTATGGATGTGTGGATGCTAGTTTGGTAAGCCCACAAGGTGGGGTTCAATAGTAAGTGCCAATCACAACCAACTTCATTATCTATCTTCTTTAGGATCTTAATAATGGTCTTGTTAGAAGTCTCATATTGACTGTTTCCTTAGGGATAGTAAGGGGTAGAAAAGCGGTGCTGGATATTAAATTGATGACATGATTCATGGGAATTCTAGTTATTAAAAAGTGTTCCATTGTCTATGATAAGGGCTTGAGGAACATCATAATAGAAGATGTATTAATTTAGGATAAACTTGGATATCTTCTTTCCTGTTATATAGGTCATTGGTATGGCTTTGATCCACTTTGTAAAGTACTCAGTGGTTGTGATCATAAACTTATGACCATTGGGAGAGGTGGGGGTAATTTTACCTATACGGTCAAGTCCCCATTATGAAAAAGGTCAAGGTGTGTTGATAGGGTTGGCTCTTGATCCAATGCATGGATGAGGTCCCCATGCTATTTACATTGTAGAAATTTATTCTTAAATTAATTTGCTTCTTTTTCTATGGTGGGCCAATAGTATCCCATCCTCAACATTTTCTTGGCCAAGGTTGAACCACTCGAGTGTGACCCACAAATTCCTTTGTGCACTTCTTTTAAAGCAGCCAAATCTTCCTCTTTGTTAAGACATCACAATAACGTTCCTTTGAGATTTCATCGATAAAGGGTATGCCTAAAAGGAAAAATTAGGATGCTCTTGTGATAAAATATTTTTAGGTTAGAGGTAAGGTCGAATGGGAGGATACTTTTATGAAGGTAAGTGAATATGTCATGATACCATTGGAAACTGGGACCAACAATTTTACACACAAATTCAGATTTTGGTATATTAAAAGCTAGTACGAGAAGATACTCAATGAGGAACTCAAATTTCATATTGTTATGAGGCATATCTATCAAGGATCTAATGGTATACGTGGCATCCGGTACTCGGCTGTTGAATCTAGGTATTTGTTCAAATGTTATATCAATGAAATAATCCTTGAAACTATCCACCATCTTCTTCTAGGGCATCAATTTATCATCCTTAGTTTGATAGTTGTCCTTGACCTAGTTCATGATCAACTGAGAATATCCATAGAATTTTAGTTCTTGGATCTTCCATTGTACCATGATTCTTAACCCTCTGATGAGGGTCTCATACTCAACTATGTTATTAATACATGGAAAAGCTAACAAGTATGATTTTGGGATGCAATCACCTTGCAGGGTGATGAATGAAATTCCTGCTCCAAACCCATGCTGTATGTAAGAACCATCAAAATATAACTTTCATTGATCTTCCATGCTAAGGGTGAACACTAATTCATCAAGAAATTCTAACACCAAAGAATTCTCAGCATAGATGGGTGCTTTTGCTAGTTGATCAATAATGACTTGTCCCTTGATGACTTTTCAATCAACATATTCTATGTCAAACTTGGTAAGGATCATAACCAATTTTACCGTATGACCTGTGAGAGTAGCTTTTGACAATAAGTACTTGAGTGGATCTACCTTGGAGATAAGTTTAACTTGATGGGAAAGCATGTAGTGCCTAAGCTTTTGGGAAGAAAACACTACTACTAGACAAGCTTTTTTTGATGGATGTATGGTTTAATTCATACCCCACCAAGGTTCTTCTAATTTAGTATATAGCCCTCTCCTTTCTTGTTTCATCATGTTGAGCCAAGAGAGCCCCTAGGGCTACTGAGGTAGCTGAGATGTATAGTATCAAAGGTTTATCTACTATTGGAAACATCAAGATGGGTGGTGTTGCTAGATAATCCTTCAATTCCTAAAATGCTTTCTCACACTGTTGATCCCATTTTTAGGCCAGACCCTTATGAAGAAGATGGGTAAATTGGTGGAATTTATCTACTAGCTACACGATGAACCTTTTAATAGATTGAAGTTTCCCCTATAGAATACATAGATTCCTGAGGGTCTATGGTGGTTTCATGTCCATGATCACTTTGAATTTGGTTGGGTCCACTTTGATTCCACTTCGTGATACAATGGATCCAAAATGTTTACTTGTGGTGACTCCAAAGACACATTTCTTAGGGTTCAACTACACTTGATACTTCTTAAGTCTATCAAAAATATTTTCTAGCATTTCCAAATTCTCTTTCCTTGTTATAGACTTAGCCAAGATCTCATCCACATAGTCCTCCAGGGTCTTATGGATCATTTCATGAAATATCAAGGTCATGGCTCTTTGATATGTCACCCCAACATTCTTACGACTGAAAAAAATTATGTTCCAACAATAGCTTCCCCACGATCATGTGAATGTTTTCTTCTATTGATCTTTCTTAGCTATCATTATATGATTATACCTTGAAAATCCATCCATGAGTTAAAGCATTTTGTGACTAGCTGTTAGGTCCACAATGATGTCTATATTAGGTAGGGAAAGTCATCTTTGGGACATGCTTTATTCAAGTCTTTGAAGTCCATGCATATCTTGATGCCCCTAGTGGTTTTGGAAACTAGGGCTAGGTTGGAAACCCACTCAGGATGGTTTATTGGTTTGATGAACCCTACATCCATAAGCTTTTTTAACTCTACATTTACCAACAATGTGATATGTGGATGCGTTCTTCACAACTTCTACTTCACTGGCTTTTCTTAAGGGTGAATTGTGAGATGATGAAATACCAATGATGTATCTAGCCTTGGCAGTTCTGCATAGGACAAAGCAAAGTTAAATTTTTACTCTCTTAGGAATTTGCACAAGTTGTTTTATTCTTCATCGTCTAGGGAAGAAGCATAAAATATGACAAGTGGCGCCTCCTCCATTCTTACATTGATTAGTTTTGATGCCTCTACAAGTACTATTGACTTTTCTTGACTTCTTGTAATACTCGATAGATTGAATCCCTCATCCTTGGGAACCTCAAAGAGGTTTTCACCCTTGGATACATCCTTTATTTTAGCTATTTTGTGATTAGAAAGTGCCACGACGTGCTTTTCACTTGGAGATCGAGTTATGATTTTCCAAATTTCAATTTTGTGATTGGGGGATTCAATTGTCTTACCATAGTATGCTTGGTGTCTAGCTCAATGTCAAATCCTACTATATGATCTCCAAATGGTATGCAGTATCAGAGCCCCATAAATTTAAAGACAACCTCATAATTTTCAAAATAATCAAGAATTGGCAGTCCTTGTTGGTCTTGGTTAATGAGTTGGGGATAAGCAAGTCTTAGTTCTGTAATTTGGCTAGAAGATTCAAAGGATGTGGCGGTGATCATGAAAATGTAGGTATCCTTAAATAGGTATATAACATCAAGGGGGAAGTCATTGATGTCCTCATTGTGCAATATGTTTAACCAAGAGGAAGACTCTACTTCCTTAATAGAAGCACCCTTTCCAAGAAGGGCCACTTTTCTAGTGGCGAATCCAAGACCAAGATTTTTAGGAAATTTCTTAGAAACAATAGGTTCTTGCAAGAAATCATGATTTAGAACACACTTTTCATTCTTGTTATATCCCATTCCTCTCATTAGTTGAAGCCCTTTGTTGTTGTCATCCATGGGAAAGGGGAGGTACTTATTTCTTATCTTGATACAACCACTCTAATGTAGTATCTTCAAGAATGACTTCCTTGTTTAGGTCACCCAACTTTGTGAAAGTGGTAAGTGCTATTTTGATTATCTTTGTCACTTTGTCAATATGATGAGGTTTTCCATAGGATCTAGGAGAAAGAGGAAGTTTTCCCACAATAAAATAGTCTCTTAGATTATAATCTCTACAACCATTATCCTTGATAATTGGTCTCATCTCTAGGGTATTATTCAATGTTGATGCCTTAGATTCAAAATGGATGTTAGGATAGATGGGTCAACATAGGATGAGATTATCACAACTTCATCATTCTTGGGAACTTGTGGCACCTTGTAATACTTCTCCAAATTCTCACAATAGGAAAAAGGTTTAGGATCACTATGAATTGTTATTTCTCTATTCTCATATGAAAATTTGATACATTGGTGATAGGTAAAAGCTACACCTTGCATGGAATGAATCCATGGTCATCTAAGAAGTATTTTATAAGGTAAATCAAGATCAAGGACTTGGCAAGTTGTTTTTGCAATATTTGTTCCTACTTGGATGGGTAACTTGATAGTTCCTTCTAAAATATGTTTATTGTCATCATAAGCTATGATGGTGATACCTTTACCTTTTTCAATTACATCTTCAGAGCAACCTAGGTTCTTTATCAATTAAAGGGTGGAAATGTTTAGTCCAGAACCTCCATCTACAAGGACCCTTTTAACTTTATTCTTGTGGATGTAGAACTTAAGGTGTAAATCACAGTTATGAGATGGTTGTAGTGGGAGGTCACTCTTAGAAAATGTAAGTTGATGGGTGGATGTGATATGTCCAACCATAGCTTGGAGTTGATCAATATTAATGCCATTAGGTATAGATGATGAATAAAGGGCTTTCTCTTGGATATCCTTATGTGCTAGAGAGATTTTCAAGAGTTCCAAGATGGAAATATGAGTGGGGGTTTTATTCAATTGATTAAAGAGACTATAATCTATGTGATTGGTCTTTTATGAGGTTCTAGGTTGCGATGAGGATCTTTAGATAGTTACTTTCCCTCTTCGTGTGGTGACTCCAAAATCAATAATATGTCCTTTTATCATGATGATGGATATGTGATGATCATATGCTCCTACAAAATTATTGTAGAAAGGAATGACTTGATGGTAACCTTTTCCATTTACATTATCATTTCCCTTGTTATGATCAGGCATCAGGGTCTTGTATATCCCAAGGTCCTTGTTCCTAGGTTATTGGTCAATAATCACCTTTTTGTTATTAGTAAGGTCTTGGATCACATTATTTAGTCTCATACAATTTGATGTATTATGTCCTTTAGTTTGGTTGAATCACAACGGTCTTTGTTTCTATACAATGGAGGTTTGAACTGAGGTCCTTGATAGTTTTTGAAATTTGGGAGTGTGATAATATTTGACTGAATTAATTTTTGTAATACCATTTAGATAGGCTCCCCCAAGGGTGTATATTTACATCGTTGTGGGTAATTGTTTTTCCTAGGTGGTGGTCCTCTTAGGGGGTTTTAATTGTTAATAGTTTGTTGATTTTTTGGTGGTTGCGTGTTCTATTGTTGTGTATTCACTTTTGGTGGAGCACTTATCACAAGTTTCACATCAACTATGCCATCATTAGTAACATTCTTATTTTTGGCCCATATATGGGGTTTGTCATTGGAACTAGATGATGGAGGATTGTCTTTGTATATTTGTATTACTCCTTTTGTGATGAGGTCCCTTTCAATGTTAAGGACCTTGGATAGGAGTTCCTCATATGTTGACACACATTGCATTCTCAATTGGAAGGCTAAATCTGTTTCCACATTTCCAACAATAATTTCTATATGTTTCTTTTTCGACATTGGCCATTTAAATTTTCTTGCTCTATGTCTCTATTGTTGTAGAAAATATGAAAAATTATTCTCTTATTTTGTTTAAGGGTATAGAGTTCCTCCAAGCTTACATGTACATCAATATTGTAGGATAAATGTGCTACAAATTGATCAATTATCTCTTGAAATTACTTAATTCCCGAAGGTAGGTGAGAAAACCACTCTATAGCTTGGCCTCCCAAACTTCTTGGGAATAAGCACATCAAGTATGAATAATTTTATGCTACTTCCATGCATGCCACATAGAATTATCTAATGTGCTCATCTATATTACCATTCCCCTTTTATTTACCAAACTTAGGTATCTCAAATCTTGGTGGGAATGGTATCATTGTGATATTGCGTTGAAATGGGTAAGGACACAAATCTTGCATTGTGTATGACTTTTTAGTTTTCCCCATTTGAATATCTTTGATTTTCTGCGTGAGTGTGTTGATTTGTGAAGATATGTCATTGTTAGGATTTTTCAATGGTGGAGAATATGTGGTGAATTGTGGGATGGAGAATGAATTATAAGCTAGATTTCGATATGATGGTGTGTTGTATGTGTTATATGGTGAGAATTATGGATTGGTATGATATTATGGATTTAAAGGTGATGAAGGTGGTGGTGTGTTATATGCTCCATATGAATGTTGATTTGTGACATTTTGTTGGGAATTAAAGCATATTGATGGTGTTGTTGATTGTATTAAAAGCCTTGTTTCTATTGTTGTTGTTGAACAAGAAATTATTGTTGAGCATACTATTATTGAGCTTGCAAAGCGTATTGAGCTTGTAAATATTGTTGGGTTTGTTGAGATTTTTGAGCTTACAAGGCTTGCTATTGTGCAATAGCTTTTTTTTGAGTTTTCCAAGCTTGTTGTCTTTGAGGAGATGGTATGGTGTGTTGTGGAGGTGGAATGATGTTCTGATTAATGTGATGTATTGATTTTTTGGAATGTGTTGATTTTGTGGAATAGTATTATGAGTGTGTTGTGATGGAGGGATTTTTTGATTTTGACCTTGGTAAGATTAGTATTTTTGATGTTGTGGGATTAATTTTTGATTTTGTGATACTTGATGTTACTGATTTTGATTTAAGATGTTTTGATTTTGATGAGGGGAAACTTTACCTTGATGTTGGGATGCTTGATGTTGTTGTGATATGAGATTTCACAAGATTTTATGTGATAGAACATGATGTTGAGGACCTAATTTATTTTGGGATCCTTGATGTTGAGGTACTTATTGTGGACCTTGATTTTGTGTCAATTGATGTTGGTACATTTGTAGATTTCCTTGATTATGTAACAATGAATGTTGTGATAATTGATGTTGGGACATTGGTTGATGATTTAATTTCTTTTGTGATAATTTATGTTCAGATGTTGGTTGATTTTTGTGATATGTTTTGAGTACCTTGATTTTGAGACCCTAGGTATTGTTGTGATATTTAATGACCTTGAGTTTGTTGAATTTGACTTTGATGACCTTGAAATATTGGATGACCTTGAGGTTGTTGAGGTATGTTTTGAGAAACTTGAGGCTGTTGTGATATGTGTTGTGAACCTTGAGGTTGTTGAATTTGAATTTGAGGACCTTGTGATATTTGATGCCCTCGAGGTTATTGTGTACCTTGAGGTTTTTGTGTACTAGGAATAGCATGAAATATGGGTGGAACATTGGTATTAGCATTTTGAATGCCCACATTTTCATAATTCCCTAGACTTTGGGGATTTCCATGTTGACTTGTAAGACTAGTTGAATCCATCCTAGTGATTGTTGGTTGACTTGGTAAATGTGATGAAGATATTTGTGGCATGGGTTGGATGATGTTATGGACCAAAGTTTCAATTTGAGAAGGTTGACCCATAGATGCAACATTTGACAATGGTTGTTCCCCAAGTGTATTCACATCAAAAGTAGAGGGGAGTTTTTTTCCTCCTTGTGCAACTGTGAGCATTTATTGAGTAGGGTTTAAAATCAACATGGTTTTTATGATGTGATGAACTCTTGGATCTTGTTATATTTCAAGTAAATGTTTGGTGGTGAATTCATAGGGGTTGTATGTATTGTCCTCTATTTGAACCCTTGTTTCTTGTGATGCTTGAGATGGTGGTGGATTGTGTGGTGGAGTGGAAAAACCTCTAGGATTGAAATCAGACATCCCAAATATTGGTTCACTAGCACTAGTTTTTTGGGCATTTTTGAACCACTAGGGTTTGCTTCCATGTTTTTATTGTGTTGTGATCTTGTTGTAACCATAAAATATGTACCAACCCTAGAATTTTTGTTGTGAATGATATTGTTGGAATTCCTTGGTTGGTTTAGATTTTTCTAACAAAAAACCACTCATAGGTTTAGGACCAATGATGTATGACCTTCTGAATGGGTGAATGATATGAAACTTTAAATTTTTTGACCATAATCTAGACTCAAGTTTGGTTGATGTGTTTTGATGTCGATGAACTTGTAAACCTTAAGAGAATTTTTTTGACCCTAAGATAAGTTTGTTCAAAAATGTGTACTAATCCAACTAAATGCTTAGAAATAGATTATTTTTAAACATAGAGCAAAAGTAGTCGATGTTGTGAAAAAATTAGTCTAAGAGATTTGGTGTCAAAAACTTCAAGTTTTTGTGTGTTGATGGTTGATGTTTTGATGTTGATTGTTTGAATACATGATCCTAATTAAGAATATAGAAGATTTTTTTTTGACAAGATCAAGGTGTTGAAAAAAATGAACTTTGTTTGATGTTTGATGAGTTCTATAAGTGAGCTAAGATAGTTTTTTTTTTCTTTAGTTTAAACCAGTTTCAAGTCAATTTGATGTTTTGAAATTGGAATACAAATAAATTTTATTTGTTTAAAGTTGTGGTTTTTGAAATTAGGCAAATGTGTTGGACTGTCAAGAAAATGCATTGGATTGTTGTTCTACAAAGGTGTCGATATTTGGCTGAAGCATTGATGTTCAACAAAAGCGTCAGATTGTCTAAAAAAAAGGCATCGCCATTCAATTTTTTTTTACCTTGGAAAATACTCCAAAAAATGGCTATAGTCTATTTTATTGAATTCTTTCGAATAAATTTCTCATAGAAATAGGACTATTTATAGGCTTTTTGGATGAATCAATGGCTAGGATCAAATTGGCTAATCAATGGATATAAATGAATGAGAAGAAATGACATGGACCAAAGATCAAATCCATGGATGAGACTAAAGAGTGAAATGGATCAAGGATATTAATCAAGGGCTCAAATTATTTTAAACAATTCCAATCCCATGATTTTAGGAAGATGGAGAAGGCATTTCCATGTGTAGGGGAATGCTTGAATTCAAATTGGAGGAATATTCCATGATAATATTCTTTCAATGATTGGAGGAATTAAAAGATATTAGTCAATTAAATAATTAAATAATTATTTAATAGTGCAAGTGAAGAGAATTTAGAAATTTAATTAAACAATTAGAATCTTTTAATCAAAGTAGGATTCAAGACATTTAATTAAATAACTTAGATTATTTAACCAAATAAGATGAAAATTAGCATGAAAGAAGTGAATTAATCAAATGAAACATATGAAAAATGAGGAGGTCACCATAATGAAATAGTTCAAACACACCTTTTCCCTAATTTCATTAGAAAAATAGATCTCCCAAGGATAGGATTGACTTTCAACCTTGAGGCGAGTCAACCCTATTAGGAAGGTCTACTATTTCGTATGACATAAATGACCGAATGAATATTTTGGTAGATAAAATTAAATGCATTAACAAACTCAATTGCATGAACTAATACTTGAAATGTAAATTATTATGATAGTAGAAATAGAAATAGCAAGTTAGAGGAAAATTTGAGAAGGGCAGAGTGGTATGTACCTAGCACCAAAAGTGTGTTTCAAGGCCTATAGAAGGGCTTATTCACCCAAGGGTGAATGGGTCTTTGTATAGGGTTTTAGCTAAACTTCGAGGGTTCTCTGGTGTAGGATCTAGGCTTTTGTTTGATGCAGGTCTCACTATCAGAATTTTTTTTTTTTTCTATAAGTGACTTTGCATATCTTGACAACAATGATGACAACTTTGAAAACTTTTCAAAATTGCTCTTTTGATTCATTTTAAGTCCTTCTTCACTTGTAAATCTGCACATACAAAGAGAGAAGACAAATGTTTGTTTATAGGTGAATAGGGGTTTTCCTTAGTCAAATCCCCGTTTGGTAATTAAACCTTGATGATAAATGGAGGGAATTGATGAATGAACAAAACTATGATACAACTCACCAAACCCTTAATGGATTCCCTTAGAGGACTGAAGTCTAGCATATCTCTCTAAGGATTGGATCTTTCTTGAATTAGCTTGAATAATTGCTTGATTTGATGCATGAATGCTTGAAACCTACATCAATATGTTCAAACACACATGAAATTTGACTTGATGGTATGATCTTGATTGTTGTTGTAGATGACTGATAGATCTTCTATTCAATTCTCTTGACAATAATATACTCTCTTGTGAAATTTTCCTTAATTCTAGATAATTCTCCTTAGATTTGAATTGATAAAAAGACTATGTATTTATAGGTGTTTTTCTAATTTCCCAAAAATTACATTCCACAAGATGACATTTGAAACTTGAATTTGAATCATTAAATTTTTTCCAAAAACATATTAAAAATTGGGTCTTGGCACTTGAAGGGGACCATTTCGCCCTTAGGTGAATGGGTCCTAGGACCTAAATCTAGGACACACAATTTTTAAGTGTAATGACGGAAAAAGGCCCCCCTTTTCCTTACTTAATTTGGGAATAATTAATGATAAATTGGGCTTAAGTATGCCTTGAATTAGTGTTGTAATGTGTTTAACATGATCACATTAGGTCTTGGGCCCTTGTGAACTAATGAACTTAAATTTTACCTTGTTAAGGTGTTGTGAAGTGTTGTAACACTTTCACACTTTTCTAAGGTTTTATTAATTAACCAAACCTAATAAATCTCTATTTAACCTTAATCATGCCTTATTTAAAGTGTTGTAAAGTGTTGTAACAAACTTTCACACTTTTCTAGGGTTTTCATAAATAATTAGGATTCTTTATGCTTTAATTGGCCTTATTTTACATCCACAAGCCTCAATTAATGCATTTTTTTTGAGGATAATCTTGTTACAAATCAACATCCAATCATAATTAAGGTGTTTTTAGGTTGTATGGCCCAAATTTAGTGATTTGGGACTCATTCCCCACCTTGGGCGAATGAGTCCCACCTAGGTTTTTGGGTCCCAAACTTGGTTTCACACCTTTCTAAGCATTTTTAAAAATGGTGCCATAAATTATGCCTAATGGGACCCATTTGCCACCTTGGGTGAATAAGTCCTGTGTGACCCGAAATTAAAATTAGTTCAAATTTTTGGCAGGATTTTATCCTCCTAGATATTATGTCGGCTTGTAGTTTTATAATTTCAAGAATTGTTGCATAATTAAGTATAAATACAAGTTTCATTCACTCATTTTACACATAACAAGTTGAAAGAGAATTCTTATAGCAAGTTTGAGTTCACAAGAGAATTCAAGTATTTACAAGATCATTTCTAAGGCATTCAAGGGTAAAATTCTTCATCAATTGTTGCATCAATTCAAGATCCATCATAACGTCAAGATTATCAAGCATCAAGCATGTTATTGAGCTAGTGTTGTGATGTTGCATTCAAGATCAAAGGTCAAGCATTTTTCTACACTTATCTCAAGATCTAGATCTATATCCTTCATGGTCGTTTCATGCTAGATTGCTGATTTATATTATAAGAAATCATTCAAGGTATCATTTCTCATGTTTCATTTCCTATGTTTCATGTTTCATGTTCATCTTTCATTATTTCATCATTTGGTTTAATTACCTAAAAGGGGTTTGACCAAGGCAAATCCCTATTCACTAACAATCAATATTTTTTTCTCCTCTTTACATGTGTGATTGCAGGTTTATAGATTGAGGAAAAGTGGATTTGAAGCCTTCAAAAGTACCAAAATGAAAAAGTTGCAAATATCATCAAAGTTGTTAAGACATGAAAAATTAGATCTAGGAAAAAATATCCATCTAATTTGCATGAAATCAGTGGGAAAGTGCTTATTTGATCCATCTTCAGAGGTTTTCAAGCATTATTGAACAAGAGAATGCCATCATTGATAAACAAGACAATTCAACCATCGATCATTCTCCTACTTGCGATGAAGTCATTTTGGAAGAACCAATCCTTGAATATCAAAAACATTTGGTTTGTAGTTCTCCTAAAAATTCTTATCCTAGGGAGGATATCATGGTACAATAAAACTAAAACAATAGTAATGTGGCTTCATTAGGTGATGGTAGAAAGGTGATACTAGATTGCCCTTTATTATAAATACATCAAAGCAAGAACACTGAGGTTATGAATGCATAAGTGTCTGTTAGATCCTACTCAATTTATGGACCTCCTACATACCCCATGGGACATCCTAAGAATCCTCTAATCCTTTACCCACCTTCAAAAAAACCTCAAACTCAAAACAAACCCGAAATTAACCCTTTACCCACCTAAGAATAGTGTGTCGCAACAACTAAGTCATAATACCTTTGCTCATACATATAACACTAGGAACAACCCATAACAAAGAAAAAAACCTTCAACATCCCTCCCATTGCCCAACCCTATCTTTCCTAGTGCCCCTCGTTTGTCTTCACATAATGAAAAGGAGTACAATCTTGTTAAAAAACTTAAGAATACTCTTGCTAAGATATCATTGTGGGACCTTATTCATGCCTCCCCTCACTATCATAACATAATTCAAAATGATTTACAACAAGTTCCCATCCCTTCTAATGTGCAACCGAAAGGAATAGCAAGCTTGATTTAAGGAATAAATGCTGACATTGTTTTCCACAAAGTGAACTCCCCCCTTTGGAAGTGCAAAAACAAAATGATGCTTTTATAATAATAACTAAATATAATAGAACATGGATAAAGAAAACCCTTTTCAACAATGTCTTTTCTCTTAATGTGTGTATCCTAAAACTTTTGGATAGGCTTGGTGTGGATAAATAAAAAATTGCACTTGATTCTTTATCTATTAAGGGATTTGACAATGTAGGAAAACAACCGCTTGATGTGATCATTTTTCCTATTACAAATGGAAATGCCACATTAGAGACACTGATCTATGTTATGCCTCACGATCTTTCATATAATATTCTTTTAGGAAGGCCATGGATTCATGCGATGAATGGGGTGCCTTCTACTCTTCATCATAAAATGAAGTATGTAGACACATAAAATGACCTAGGCCTACAAGCTCTATTTTTACCACTTTTGTCCTAGCATAATTATTAAATTTTAATTGTCTTTTGTCCACCTTTGACTATTAATTAAATAATTAATTATTATTTAATTAATTCATGTCTTTTTATTCTTCATGATTATTAAATAAATAGATCTTATTTATTTATTTAATGCCTCACTAACTAGGTATGTGCAGGATCATCATGGAAAAAATAGGCCCTTAAGTGGCAATAAAATTCAGAAAATTAGAGTTAGGCTTGACTTGATGTAAAAATTTGAATAAGTTGTCTATATTATTTCAAAAATATGTAAGAATAGAATCTGTAGCAAATTGAATGTATTTTCTAAACTACTAGGTTTATTTATTTATTTTTAAATCTATTTGGTGAAAATTTAAAATTTCAATGCAGTAGTAATTAAATTTCAGGGAAAAAATAAGAAGTAGGTGTCTGTCTGACCACCCTAACCACAATAAAATGATAATATTTTTTTATAATATTTTAGATATAAGTAGGGGACTCATGTCCTGATGTGATGCATATTTTTTTGTAATTTTTTTCCAAGTAAATAATTAATTATGATTTTTTTATTACAACTTTTAAAAAATATAAAAACTCGTATGTCTGACCACCTTAACTTGGTCAAAACTTCATGAAATTCAATTTTTTTTTTAAAATCTTATATTATGTGAAGCATAAAATGTGACACATGTTTTGGATTCAAAAAATGTGATACCTTTTGAAACGTATAGATTTTTTTCAATCAGCCTATCAATTAGGACTTTAGTCATAATTCAAATAGAAAATGAATAATAATTATTTATTAAATTCAAAGTAAAACATAATCTATATTAGTGGAAAAATAAAAATATCTTTTAAGAACCCTTTTCGTTTCATCAATTTTGGGTAAAAAAAAGGTCATCAACCACATGAGCCATCATATCACTTAGATATCGCCACTTTTTGGCCCATCATGAGCCTGCACATACACAACTATCTAAAGTTTTCTCATAATTAAATAAATTTCTCAATTTATTTAATTAATCTTTGCCACTTATGTCACTAATATGTCACTAATTCTCAAGTCTTCTTATAATTACATGGATTTATTAATTAATTAAATTAACTGATCACCTTCTCTAAATTAAATAATTATCTTTAATTATTTAATTGCCTTATTTGACATTTCCCTCATTTTAAATAAAACAATTTATTTAAAAAGGCCTCACATGGTTAACCGCCACTTCTTTTAGTAAATAATATTAAAATCAATTATTTACTATCACACTAAATCCATATTTTGAATTAATTTTAATTCAAAATGGTAATATTCTTCTATAAATAAAGTAATTACTAAAATTCTTGATTTTTCAAATCTCATCTTCTTATTTTTACTAATTTTCATCTCATTGCCACATTTATTTTCCATCCTTGATTTAATTTCTTAAATTAAATCTTGTCCACTCATTTTTAAATCTTACCCTAACCCTAATTGAGAGTTGCCATTTTGAATCTTGACAATTGATTCTAGGGCATTTCCCAATCTTCAATCTCATCCGTCCATCCAAAATTGCATTTTCTATAAAATGCCAATTTTGTCCTCATTTTTGACATCTTGAATAATCTTGCATCTCTTAATTTAATCTTGAATGTCTTGAATGATCTTTGCATCTCTTTGAGTTTTAAGATTGTTTTGTTTTTATCATTTAGCTAATTGCATATAGGATTTAATTTATTTTGCATAGGCATTTAGGAAATCCTTCAACACTTTGCTTAGGTCTAGTCCATAGTATAGAGTTGCTCATCAAATTTGAGGGCACACTTTACTTTTCAGCAAGACTAGAAGGTACAATGGAAGTCAGCCATGGAGGATGAAGGACTGGATGAGCTCGTTTCATCTTTTTTCTTTATTTATTTCCTATGCATTCCATTGATTATTGTGGGTTTTATATAATATGCATGTAAGTTTGCTAACAATCTAGTCTTGTAGAAAAATCCTCAGTTACAAAGTATATTTACAACAAAAAAGTATACACACTTGAAGCTGATCCTGACCCAAACAGTTGTTTGAACATTGAGAAAAACAAAGAAAATCCTTTGAAAACATTAACACCAACTACACAAGTGGAAGCCATGCAAGAAGAAAAAAAAGATACATGTCATAAACCTTTCAAAATGATATCACTAGATGATTTGGGATTGTTGGATTTTACACCCACATTCATGGGAGAATACAATCTAATAAACAAAGAGTCTAAAAAGGGAAAAGAAAAAGTGTTAATTTCAACACAAAGTTTGGAAGACCCTTCGAAAGAATCCACCTCAACTAGTTTAGAAAATGAAACAAATTACACACAAAACTTTGATGAAACTCACCATCAACAACCACCGAATCCTAAAGAAATGAAAAAGATTTATGGAAGAGGTTATGAACTTATGAAACAACTTGGATATAGTGGAAAAGGATGTGGTGCTAGAGAACAAGGTATCCATGTCCCTATAGAGCCTCATATGCAAGAAAAGACTAGTGGTCTTGGTTATTGTCCCTCGAAAGAAGCAAACAAGCCTTCACTCAATATCAACACTCTTACAAAAGATTCTTCTAAGCCAACTTTAATAGTAGTGCATCCCGAATTGATAGACACTAGTGGTATTGATTGTTATCCTTTGAAAGAAACAAACAAATTTTCACTTAATGCCAATGTCATCACTCAAAACACTAACAATTTAAATTTGATAGATTTTACACCCTCATGTAAAGGAGTGAATAAAATCTCGCAATTGAAAGAGTCTTGTGTAAGTCTGAAATCTTGTACTAAGAAAAAGATATATTTGTCACAAAATAAAGGAACATTTTCTACCATTGATCAAGAGAGTATCTAGTTGAGACTCCTCCAAGATTATTTGATATCCCTCCCTCCAAGAACACAATTTTTATTTTACTAGAAGAGTTCATTTTGTGCATATCATAGAGTCCATGGTCATGCTACTAATGAATGTAAGGCTTTAAGTGATAAAATTCAACATGTTAAGGAGTGTGGTTCTCTTCCTTGTGTTGACATACCCAATTCCTCTAATTGATACTAGTTTTCCCTTTAGCATGTTTCTCATTGTTGCACTAAGTGGGGGCAAGGGGTTAGGTAGCCTTGTCCTCGTATGTCACTTTTCACTGTCTCTTTTGGCTAGTTAATCAAATTTCATGTACATATAAGAGCAAGCTTGGGATGTGGATTACATGCCTTAAGTTGGCTTGCATGTGACATACTTATTCATGATGTAGTTCAATTAAAAAACATGCGACCTGGCATAGGGTTTTCTAAATAAGCTCTCATATCTTCTCCTAATTTTTAAAGAAATTTCTCACAAAAATGGTGTTACCAACTGCTTTAAAGTGGGGTCATACATTGACACTCATGTTTCATTGTGTGATTTCTTTCTTCTTGCAATGTGTCCTTTTTCTTGATGGTGTCACTAGGTTTTATTTCCTCCAAGAGTGTGATATTTCTTTGACTAGTTCTCTCTTGGAGACATTAGACACGATGTTCCCCAAGAAGAGACCTTGCATGAATTAATCAAAATCCCTTTGAACACACCTTACACTATTTTTATATGGCCACCTTGTATAACACACTTTGCATGCCTATAGAGCCATCTTGTTTGTTCATGAGTTCCAAGCATACAATATTTTTCTTTTCTCATGAATCTCGAAGATCATTATTACATGGAACCTTATTAAAGTTATCAGGAGGTATAACTTTGGTATGGTTGGACGGGAAGCCGATCCAAGGCATGACTTTCCCTTAGCCACTCGCGTGTGTGCGCGAGCACATATCAGCTATATGTACCTCACCTTCTTGGATTACTCACCCAATAGATAACCAAGAGTTTTGTTGCCTTAGAGTGAGTGTGCATTTTTTGGACAAACAACTTAGATCTGATCCACATCACGTTGGACAAACGGTCAAGGCTTGATGCACCTCATTTTTATTTTTACTTGTTTTTTTTTTTGTTTCTTTTAGTCATTGACATTACATGATTGCATATCTTGTTTTGCTGCATATCATACATCTTGTGCATGTCCTTTTGTACTTATGTCAATTTGACTTAGGATCTAGGATCCTGGGGGCTTGACCACCTCCTTAATATTTTTTATCCTAGACCATCCACATCGGTACACTTGGACCCCTCTTGAATGTCTACTTTAGTGTGAGTTTGAAGCAAGTTCATCCTCTCACTAAAGTGGGGGCTAGATGTAATGACAGAAAAGGTCCCCCTTTTCCTTGCTTAATTTGGGAATAATTAATGATCAATTGGGCTTACAGATGCCTTAACTTAGTGTTGTAATGTGTTTAACATGCTCGCATTAGGTCTTGGGCTCTTGTGAACTAATGAACTTAAATTGTTCCTTGTTAAGGTGTTGTGAAGTGTTGTAACACACTTTCACACTTTTCTAAGGTTTTATTAATTAACTGAACCTAATAAATCTCTTTTTAACCTTAATCATGCCTTATTTAAAGTTTTTTAAAGTATTTTAATGCACTTTCATAGTTTTCTAGGATTTTCATAAATAATTGGGCTTGTTTATGCTTTAATTGGCCTTATTTTGCATCGACAAGCCTCATTTAATGCATTTTTTCAAGGATAATCTCAACACAAATCAACATCCAATTATAATTCAGGTGTTTCTAGGTTGTATGGCCCAAATTTAGTGATCTGGGACTCATTTTCCAGCTTGGGTTTTTGGGTCCTGAACCTGGTTTCACACCTTTCTAGGAATTTTTAAAAATGGTCCCATAAATTATGCCTAATGGGACTCATTTACACCTAGCAAGTTGAATGAGCATTCTTATAGAAAGTTTGAGTTCACAAGAGCATTCAAGTGTTTACAAGATCATTTCTAAGGCATTCAAGGAAAAAATTCTTCATCAATTGTTGCAGCAATTTAATATCCATAATCTTGTCAATATTATCAAGCATCAAGTATGTTATTGAGCTAGTATTCAAGATCCAAGGTGAAGAATTTTTCTACACTTATCTCAAGATCTAGATCTATACCCTTCATGGCTATTTCATGCTAGATTGCTCAGTTGTATTACAAGAAATCATTCGAGGTATCATTGCTCATGTTTCATGTCCTGTGTTGCATGTTGCATGTTTCATGTTCATCTTTTATTATTTCATCATTTGGTTTAATTACCTAAAGGGGTTTGACCAAGGCAAATCCTTATTCACTAACAATCAACAAGTTTTTCTCCTCTTTATATGTGTGATTGTAGGTTTATAGATTGAATAAAAGTGGATTTGAAGTCTTCAAAAGTAAAAAAATGATAAATTTGCAAATGTTGTTAAAGTTGTCATGAGAAGTTACCAAGATTCACAAAAAATTAGATCTAGGGAAAAATATCCATCGAATTTGCATGAAATCAGTGGGAAAGTGCTTGTTTGATCCATCTTCAAAGGTTTGCAAAGTTTTAGTTCAATATTCTTCTCTTGGGACACTTCACGATAAAAAGGGACTGATCCCCTAGAAGTGGCGAATGAGTCCCACTACATGCATTTTTCAGGACTTTTGCAGATTTAGATACCCTTTTTCCAGAAACTTGTTCCTGTGCAAAAACCCAAATTTGGAATTGATTCACCCAGATTGGTGAATGAGTTCTAGTAGGCCAATTTTTTAGGATTTTAAGTGTTTCAAAGCTTATTGTAGTCATCTCCAGGTTTCCAGGTGCACACATTTCATCTTTTAGCTTTCTATTTTGTTTTGTTTGTATTTTTAGGTCATTTAATGAAATATTGCATTACATTAGGTTTCATCATTACATCTTGCATTGCATTTTTCTTTCCAAGCCCTAGCTTAGAGGTGAACCCCTCTTGTAATCTGAAATCATACCCTACGATACCCTTCTAGTAGGTCTCTTGCCTCTATTCCACTCTTGGGGTGAGATCTCTAGGGTTTCCTTGAGTGAAACTTGAGAGAAATAGGTCTAGGTCTCCAAACACCTAGTTGGTGTTCTGCCTCCCGAAAGGTGGAACACTATTTTGGTTGTTTCATTAAGGTATTTAAATTAATGTTGGCAATTGTTTAATATAGGGTTTCCTTTCAAAAAACAATAATAGTAAGGCTTTGGAATGCATAATTTAGGTAATTAGAAGCTTAATTAAGTCCAATTAATTAAGGGGATGCAAACATAGCGTGAAAATGTAAAGGAGTAAATTTTCCTACACTATATCAAATAATATTAATTATCTTATTAATAGAGGAAAAATGATGAATTTAATTAAACAATTGACATTATTTAATTAAATAGGTGAAAATGATCAAATCAGGTGTGTGATAGTAATCAATAATTTATTAGATGTCAACACTCATAGAAAAGGGAGATGTTGGGAGAACAATGAGGATTATGTAAAGTTATGTTAATAAATGTATCAATTATTTTGTTTTATTCCATCACAATGTTCTCATAGGTAGAAAAACTATTGGTCAGCTGAAGGCCGATATATATCTCTTTTGACAACATGGAATGGGGTTCACCAAAATGTTATGTTTAAAAAGTGATCATAGATCTAACTCGAATTAGCTACTTTTCACATACAAAAATATATAATTTAGATCAACAAGGATATGAGATTAACTTGCAACCAAAAAGGTGAGTCAATCAACGTTGGATTTGAATTCTTTGAGGTTTGGGAATGATTTTTTGATGAAATGTAATGATGTAACTAGTTAAATATGGAAATGCACTAAATTCTGAGATGAATATAGATAACTTGGAAACTAAGATTAGAAATAGATAAGGCAAATATTATTGCACATGTGGTTCAAATTTTAGCCTAATTTGGGTGGACAAGGGCACCAATGGCGCCCTAGACTAGGGATCTAAAAATAAAACCTAATTTCATATGACTCAACTCATTCTATGGCTTCTTCACTTCAAATATTGTTGTCAAATCTTGGTCTATTACTGAGATAATGGAGTTTTCACATCTTGTCAAGTTGTAGGGCTTAAATTCTTAAATGAGTAGAGTGTCTTCAATATCCTTCCAATATTCTTCAAATCTGTAACCTGAACATTCAAAAGGAGGGGAAGAGTTGTGCCATATAGGGGCTTGCCTTAGTCAAACCTTGTGTTGATATTTCTACCTCCACAATAGAAAAATTGATGATAAAGAGAGCTTATCCTTTTGAGGGATAGAGGCTAAATGATAATGGAGTAACATGAATTGACAACTTGCTGCAACTCACTGATAATATATAATATCCTTGATGGAATAAATTCATACTCACCACCTTCAAGGATTGATTGCAATTTGGCTTAATTTGATTTTATGACCTACAAGTGTTAGTACACATAAGCAAAATACATGTAAACATGAATATAAACTCACATAACATATGTCATGATGCTTGAATAATGAAGTGCTGCAATAATACTGACAATTATTCTCTTAAATTTCCTTGACTAATTTTAGGATTTTCAATTTACTCAATAATTTCCCTTCTCTAGGATTTCAAATGATAAAATGACTAGGTATTTGTATGCAATTATTCTATTTTTTCAAAAATTAAATCTCGATATGCAACAATTGGGATTTAAATTTCAAATAATAAATTACCAACATCAATATATATTTAAATTTGCGGCCATTTTAAAGGGACAAGGGCATCAAGGGTGCCCTATTCCAGATCCATGCACTTTTTTGAGATCTAAAGTGTTGGGTGAAAAATATTAAATTCATACTTTGATCTTATATTTAAGTTTTTAATAAATTTTTAAAATGGGCCATGAAATGTATAATTTAGGAAATTAGGTGCCTAATTGGGTCCAAGAACATAGGAGGGAGAAAAATCTAGTGTGAAATTGTCAAAAGGTGACAATTTACGATGCTACACAACTATCTTGTAAAGATTGATGATAATGTCAAAATATCCCACAATGATTCAAACATAAACACTTTAGGAGAAGAATGTGTTGAATGTAATGTAGGATCAAAATTAGGAGGAATATCACTACTAAATACCAGAGGGTGATCACTAATAGGATTAGGAGAATATGGATCCTCTTCCATAACAAGGAAAAATGCAAAAGACACTAGCTAGATGAAGATGGATTAGGCTTCTTTTTATGATGTGCTAGAGTAAAGCCTTTCTCAAACTTGCGCTTAAGTAGTTGAAGGGGAATGTTCACATCAATAGTAGTAGGTTTGTATGAGGCATATCTACAGGATCAACAAAATTTTGAATGCTAGGAAGTGTGGTGATCAATGGAGGGTCCATAAAAGTGGCAATGAACACTTGTACCCATTTATGTTGAGATTCATCAGGATCACAAGGAGGGACTAAAGGCAGATAAAAAGGTGATAATTTAAGGTGAAGAGGAAGAAGCATATTACTTGGCTTTAACCAAGTTAGGAGGTGGTTGAATGAGAGGAGGATGCTCATCCTCCATCATCTTCAAAGCATCCTATTTACAAGCCAATTATTAGATACAATACTTGCACTCACATGCAAGTTGATTTCAGTAATTATGTGGACCTAGAAAATATGTCTAGGTTGAAACAAGAACACACTATTCCATTGATGGAATCATCGTTGCCTCTAAAAAATATGAAAGAACAAACTCCGTAAGAGAAGCAAGTTGTAAACTTGAGGTATATGTGGTCAATATGCTATTGTGGGCTCCTTTCCTCTATTTTACTTTGGGATAGTAGGAGGAATATAAGGTTTACAATATTTGGCCAAACTGGACATTGAAATGAATTTTTTTAACTAAATCTTCACTTTCAGGAACCTATAGCAGCTAAACCGTGTGGAATTTGAAGATGATGAAAACTAGTGATTTGTGACATTTTATCTGTAGATTCGAAATATATATTTTTAAAATTTTTTGGAATTAGATTGCACTTTTTTTTCCATCTCCTTCGAAAACTAGTTTTTAACATTAAACGAAATTTTTAAAGAGTGACGTTACTGGCTAACACATAATTTTTTTTATATGAAGGATAAAATTCTTTTTTTTTTTGAATTTAGATTCCTAACTATGATATCTAGTGCATGGAATTGGTTTCATAGCATTTTACTGAATATTTTTTTTCTTAATTAAGCTTCAAAGTCAAACTAGTCACAATTTAGACATGATTTAAATTGGCTAAAACCTAACTATTTCTGTATGTATCAAAATTCCTCTTTTTGTTGCATCAAGGACATCAATATCTAGTGCATTGATTTTTGTTTTTTGATAATCTTCTATTTTTCCACATGCAGAATAGAGAGCTTGATTTTATGTGAAAAACCTACATTCACAAGAAATAAACAATAAATATAATAATAAATTTAAATATATTTAAAATTATACTTTTTGGGAAGCTTATAATAAGGACTTTCTACTTACAAAAAATGAATTTTAAACGAATTCATTTGATCCCTCAAAAGGTAAATCAAAAATGTTTTTTTATCAGCATTTTGATAGGTGTAAAGGAGACTCTGTTTTAGGTATGGTTTAAAACTAGTGGGGTTTTATCCAAGGGGGTTTGATCTAAGGTGGTTTGATTAAACCCTCTTCAATTGGAATCCTGTAAATGGAACTTATGAAGGCTTAAATCATTATATTTTCTAAAAATATGCGATTTTAGCAAAACTCAGAATGTCCCCAAAAGTGTAAACCACTATTTTGGCGTGAAAAGGCACCCTTGGAGGATGAGAGATAAATGGTGCACTTGAGTATTTACCACTAGAATGTTGTTTCCATTTTCCTATTGAAATGAGTCTAGGTATCGTAATAACTATAAGTGGATATCAAACATGTGGAGAAGACTTAGACAATATTGGTTATTTTTCTTTTTCTATTAGGAACAAAGGAAGAAACAAAAAACACTACTAGAAGGCTATAAAATCTTCAAGGGGAGGGGAGGCCTACCCAGGGGAGCATTCTTATCTCTAGCTCACGATGAGGAAGGTATATAGGTAGATGCATGTTGCAATGATTGGGAGATTGATGGGGATGCAACCATAGGAGGTGATGAAGAAGGAACAATAAAAGAGGATGACAGGTAGGAAAATCTAAATTTGGAATATTCTTTAAACAGAAAATCACCTCGAGGTTGGAAGGGTCCTAATGGAGTAGGCCAAAAATGATCAACATAGAAGCCCTAATAGAATACTAGTGGATTTTATCCAATATCTTGGATAGTTTGCACAAAATTGTTATGGGGTAATTTAAACATTTGTGGATTAATGAAGCAACCACATTCATGGAAAGTAGCTGTGGAATTCCTAGTTTTTCTCAAAAACATCTAATTCAAGAATAACAACAAAATTTATGTCTATTGACTTGGGTCCAACCTAGACCAACAAAGTGATAGATCCCATGGGTGATAAAGAAAGACCATCATGGGTATGAATGGCCACATAAGATTTATCATATTTATCTTAATGGAAACCATTCATAAATAATATTTCTTTTGTAATATCATTAACCCTTCTAGAAGGATAAGCTAGAAAACCATTGATGTTCCTTTAGTGAAAATGAGCAGGAATATAAAAAATAGTATAGTCCCCTATATATGGAAGATCATTGGATGTAAATACTATATCAAGAAAAATTAACATCACGATCTTTAAAGAAATAGGAAGAATTCCAACGATGGTAACATACTCAAAAGGTTTTGAGGAAGTTGAAGTTGTATTTGTTATAGAATTTTTCAAATGTGATGGAAATTGGTCTATGTATATTTGAAATTGTTGTTTTTTTTTTGCAACCAAATTGTTATCATGATATTTCTTGTCACTAATTTGGATAGTATCATTATTGATGTGTTCTTGGAGTAGATGTCTAAGATGGATGCATCTCTTGGTATCATGTCTAGGGACAAGATGATAGTGATAAAATACATTCTCATCACACCTGACTCGAGTATGGTTTTTTGAATAAATAAAAAATATTTCTAGAAGAGTAATTAATTTATCATTTGATAACCTTTGCATAATACTATAGTAGCTATTAGACAATTTGGAAAATTGTTTGCATTATAGAGGTGCTATATTAGAAAACTTGAGAGCTTGGGGTATAGTAATTTTGTTATCTTGATTAAAAGATTTATTATTTTTATATGAGTAGGATCCTCGTACTGAGTCACACTTTGCTGATAGTCACACAATCTAGTACACAAATGTGTGAAAGAATTATATTTCATCAATAATATTTTCTCCCTAAGTACTAGCTACAAGTTTCTAATGAACACATGTTGGACATTGAAACCAAGGAGCGCATAGGGAATGTACGAGAAGAGAGATTGATATCAAGGAATGAAATCAACTACTTTCTTTGTATTTCCCTACTTGCAATGGATGAGGTCAATGAAAGTGACTTGCAAGCCAATGTTTTTTTGAAAATATTGTAAGAACTAATTTATGAGTTGATCAAATGAGTTAATAAAATGATCTGGTCTATAGAGGTGTTGTATACAATGTTACTTATTGGGTTGGGGGGAATATTTTGTTATTGATGAAAAATTGTGTTAAATATTTGGTGGAACATATTAGAGCCCTTGATTCCTTCTACAAAGATACTAGCATGGTTATGAATATCACAGATAAATATGTGTTAAAAGTTATTAGGGGGTATACTTTTCCTATTATTGAAAATGGAAATACCATTTATACCTTGCGATGTGTAGAGATGAAGAAAGGCATGGAATTTCATGATTTAGAGTTGGAAAAGGGGCTATAAGTAATTTGAATGGATCTAATAAATTTATTTGGGAATGGTTTTCATAATAGGGCATGTGATAGATGAAAATCCCCTATATGGTGTGAGTATACATTGCATTGTAGAGTGAAATAAATTTCTTCGTGATGTTGAAGCTATCTATTTTTCTAGTTCAATGTATATCTCTAGTCTATAATGGATGGGTTTTTAACTTATTCTTAATAAGATGTGGTGTTAGATAAAATATCTTCTCTAGTTTTAAAGATTTAGATCATATGAACTATACCTAGTTTTAAATTTTTCATGCAACCTATTCATTTATATATTTTTATAATAAAACTAAATTCCTTTAATAGAATGCGCACACATATCACTTGAAAAAATTATTCAACTTTATTTTGATGTCGTCATTATTAAAAGATAAATGATGATCTTTCTGAAATTTTTACCTATTATAATTATTTTTTCAAATTATGACATTACTTATAACAATATTATTTTTTATATAATAATTTTTGGGTTAGTTTATTGTAATAAGTATTTTGACAAGAATACTATTTATAATAAGTAATTATGTTTAATGCCATAATATGGAAATCACTATAAATCTAGTAAAATTTTATAGTAATATTAATTATATATAATTAAATAACACTTAGAAAATAATATTATTCACTTTGTTATTTATTATAATTTTTCATATTATAATATTTTCTATAATAATATTGTTTTTATATATGTCTATTTTTAGATTAGTTATATAATTGAAACATAATTAAATAATCACATCAATTGAGATTATTTTTTAAATTACTGCATACAATTATGAACACAATAAATAGATGAAATCCAATTATCTTAGATCTAATTATGAAACTAACTAAGAGATATGATGTCTTTGGAAAATGAAAAAATAAACACTATAAATTAACTCCATTGTGTTTGTCTTCTTGATTTAATTGTTTATCTTTGAATTATTAACTAATTGTTTATTTTTATTTTTTTAAAGATACTCACGCTATTCAAATTGTTTCACAAATGATGCTTCTCATTGACACTGGTTTAAAAAAAATACTAAATAAAAGAATGTAATTATTAATTAATTTAAAAAAATAAAAATTATGCAATGTGAACCTTGAGAATTAATATATAATCTAAGTAATCTTAGAATAATTACATTTAGATATTATACTCTTGATGTCATGATTGCGTAGACATAAAATTTTATCTTCTATCTTTAATTAATCAGAAATTCGTTATGTGGTGGAAGTTTCCAAGTGAGTGGAAATCCTTTTTCCTCTTTACTTTAATTATAAATTCATTATGGAGTATTCTCTTCAATTTTATTTTGATGATCTCCATATTTAAAAGTAAACAATAGTTTTAAATATATTATGGAATGCATTTTCCAACTTTGTTTTGATTATCCCAATATTTAAAATACATTATGGAATCCATTATTCAACATTGTTTCGATGGTTTCCACATTTAAAGACAGCTCATATGGCACTCAGTCATTTGTCTTTATCAGGCACACACACTGACAACCATAACCACAAATAGCACCCATTCTGCTTTAAAACTTCACCCAATTCCCAATCACATTATAGGTACTCTTGGATCATAGCCTTGCTAAAAGATAAACAATATAATGGGGAAAATCTCTGTAATTAGAGCAGCTATTGTGGGGGTGGTAGTATTGATTATATTTGCATGTCCTTGCTCAGCTAATTCTATCTTAAAGAGCGGCCAATCACTCTCAGCTGGGAAGTCTCTAAAATACGCGCAATACATATTCGTGATGCAAGCAGACTGCAACCTGGTTTTGTATGAAAACACAGTTAAAGAGTTGTGGGAGTCAGGAACAAGCGGAAGAGGAGGCGCCGCTTCGTGCGTGTTAAGAATGCAGAAAGACGGCAATTTGGTGATGTATGCGGCAACAACTCCCGTATGGTCTAGTCGAACATCCAGAGCCTTTGCTTCTTACTTTTTGCAGCTTCAGGGTGACGGTAATGTTGTTATTTATGGGCCTTCTGGAGCCATTTGGTCAACTGATAGTGCTCAGAACAAGAAGAAAATACTACCTTCAAGCGTGCCGCCACCTAAACAGCCTTAACCCAAGTGTGCCGCCGCCTTCTTTTATTTATATTTCTATAACTGCTCAGAACAAGAAGAAACTACCATTTAAGTGTGCCGCCACCTTCTGTTTTATTTATATTTCTATAATAACAATAGTATGCCATTATAGGCTTTGTCTGTGTAATAGAGATCTAAGAAAAACAAATGTTATGTCATTAAGCATAAAAATTGTATTTTGCAAATATACTTATGGCTACTCTCACCATATTAAGCATTTTGGTTAGCTTTTGCTTCTTATACCTTTAAAACCATCGTTTATTTATATTCTATAATATTATTTCTTTTTGCAGTAAAGAGTTCTGAGATCAGAGTCGTTAAATTGTTTGAACACAGTAAATTTATTTATAGTATTTGAGGTTTTTTCTTAATAAGAAAAACTATTTTAAAGTCATTTTTTAGCTTATATAGTTGTCAAATATGTTTATGTTTACTAATTCTTGAGAGGATTTTAATTATTTTGAATATTATAATAATAATGTATTCATAAAGTCAAAGTGTGGCATGGGTTGCAATAGGGAAAGAAGTAGCGGAGATTAGCCATGTAACTGTTGAGATGAGATAAATTATTTATCAGATTTTTGTTTATAGTGTATCATGCAATTTTAATTTGTTTGAGCAATTAAGATGTTCTAGATAGTAGAATCTAATATTAGAACATTAAACCTCTAATACTTAGACTAATTTTACATCTGCAATTATCAAACTAACCAAAGATGTTTCCTTTAAATGCAAGTCTAAACATATAACTCAAGAGGTTTGTAATATGAGCCAATGTGTACCAGGCATATGCATAGAAATTAAGCCTAGTAAAGTGGGAGATTTAGCATTCAAACTAGGAAAACTAGATTTTGGGAGTGGGAGCTAGTCTAAGGAGTAGATCATTATGAATGTGAACTAGTCTTATTCTACTTCTAGTTCTACTTTTATATATAAGTTTGTATTTCACATAAAGTGTAACTAGTTTGTAATTAGATGCACTATAAATGGATTAAAATATAAAAAAAATTTAAAAATTAAATGAAAAATTTACAAAAAATTAGACTATCTAAGATAAGTTTGTAGCTAGTTTATAGAAAAAGCAATGGAATTGTGGGTTTATGAGCTCATGCATAAATTATATGGGCAAGAGAATACTAATTTAGATTTAAAGAAATTCAATTATAGTTGATTTGGTGCAAGGAAGAAAAAAAAATATAAAAACTTATGTATTATGCCTCTATAATGAATAATACAATGGAGCTTTGCTAGTTTTTGGTATGTTTTTTCTTTGAGTTTTCTTTAAATGTTGTTTGCACATATGTGATCATGCATTCTTGGCTAATATTTGATTAATAATACTAAATTCTATTTGAGAGCACTAAGTGTTTTAAATGCCTTAGATTAGTGATCTTGTGACTAACATGCTACTATGTAAGGGTAACTAAATTCTAGTACATAGGCATAATTTAACTAGTACATCCCTCTCCTTTCCTTCTCCTTTTTAACTAGTTTTGATATGCAATCTCCTACTCAAGTACTCTCCTTTTGCATCTTGATGATGGATCATAAAGTGTTATCTGAAACTTTGATAAAAAAACTAATACACAATTTAATCCAGAAGTAATAAATCTCATTGATATGGACTGTGGAAATCTAATGTATTTGAGGCATAATTTAGTCAGGTATCAATTCGATCATCAACAAACATGATAATTGTGGATATCATTCATCAAGACCCTCTCATGAACTATATGCATTGTTTGTTGGTTATGTCTTGGGAACTCACATGTCTAGTTGTCTATAAGTGGTTTATACGTAAGGTTGAAGAGTTTATATGTAAGGAGCCCAATGTTGTTGCATCATAGTTGTTACTTGATTAAGGTGCCATTTACCTTCCAATTCTATGTATTTTTCATGTCTCTCCAAAAATCTTTGAAAATGTCCTTAGACACATAGGGTGTAACTGTAAATTACTTTTATAATTTAGTTTCTTTCAAAATCTTGGAATTAGTTGTCATTACATTCTTAAAGAAGGTGGATTTGATTGTGATAATTACAAAACTATATTTAGCAAATATCTCAACTTTCATATGAAAATTGAGTAGTGTATTATATTGGGTGATATTAGTGGGTCCCACATGAGTTGGACGATGATTTTGGATACCCACCTTTAGATATAGGTCATTATGGAGGAGTTACAAGTCAAATATGTCATCTATTTATTAATAGAAGGGGTTACTTTTTCTATTCATGGCTAATTAAGAGTTATATTTACTATTTTTAAATGATCCTCTTCATTTTAGGCATGATTTTTTTTGCATTTTACAATGGTTTGATGATATATTATTTTAGAAAACTATTTATGGTATTTCTCACCTATTTTTTAATAAATCAGATGCATGATATAGTAGTTTAATGATATTTTTACAACCACATAGATGTTTCTATAGTGAAGACATAAAAGGAGTGAAGGAAGATTGTTGATTTGGATATAATATAATCTTGGCCTCGTTTCCTTGGTGGAATTTTTTTATCGAAAGAGTTTCTCCAAATTACGTATTGTGTCATGTGGTGTTTACATGGTGTTATAAAATTTTATTCATTTCTAATCTAACATAATTATATCTCCATTTGATATTCTAATTTAGAAATTATATTTATAGTTAAAATTTATATTTCTATTTCATAGTGGGTTACCTTCATTTCTAACAATATCAATTCTAGCATGACAATGTTGTTTGATCCCTTGTATGAAACCTATGCCCTTTTGAGGTTTCTCAAAGTATCTATTACTTAATTGTTAGCACGGGTCAAAAATTATAGGATTAAGTATTTAAGATATAGAATTTGACAAGTTTAAAACCCTTTAAATAGTTTCCCTAGTTGGTGAATGTTGATTATTGAAACCTTTGTTAAAGGCATCATAGACATTTATATCTTAGATTTCACAATTTCTACTTATAGTTCATTTGAATAAGAGTTAAATAAATCTCACCTCATGCTAAAAAAATATTCTAAAATAATTAGTCATTTGGTTCAAGATGTTACTTGTTGAGAAATATCTAGAGACTATCAATATAGATTAATATTCTAGGTGAGTGCAAGATCATCATGGGATAAATAATGGCAATAGGAAAAAAAAATATTTTTACTTAGCCAAAATCTCAAAATGAATATTTAATTTTTTGTTTAGGTAAGATAGAAAGTCAATTCCATTTAAAAAAATATATAACCATTACCTGAAGCCCAAAAGAAGCATATTTTAGTAAAATGGGCATACATTTTGCATTACTAATATAAATTTTGTTTTTTATAGGAATTGGAAAGATGATTCAAATCTTTTCATAGAGGATTGAGTAATTTTTCTATATTACACATCAAAATTTTGAGTATCATCATTTGAGATTCATCCTTCATTTTTGAAACTTTAAATGATCACAAATTTGGCAATAAGAATTCCTTTCTCAATTTTGATTACTCCTTTAATGTTCTAAAATGAGAGCTTATTTTTCTTAGGACAATTATTAAAAAAATAATATTTATAAAGGTATGAAGCATTTTGACTTGAGGATATATACTTAGAGGTATTATGTACTATTAATTCAAATTTTGAAGTGCTCACACGTGCACAAAAATCCATAAAAGAATAAAATATATTTAAGTATGCATTACCATGGATTAGTTTATGTAACCCCTTAACAAAAATAGTTTACAATTTAAATTCATGTAATGGGGTGATCATTTTAGAAAATGGAGAGTCATATCATATTAAATAATCATTAATGTGTTCATTTGATCCTTGGGAACATTCAAATAGATTGGAAAGGGTTACTCTAAGACCCATGTTAATGTTGAATTATGTTAGAACAACTCTTTTCAAATTATTAAATGAGTGTATATAACCTTAAGGTATTGGAAAGAGCAACTCAATAGAATAGCCTTTAAGAGCATGTAAAAATGGATTTATTAATAACATGTGACCATAAAGAAAGTATACACATATAAATATCAATGATAAAAAATGGGTGTTGGGTCACCTTTCCATTATACAATGAAAATCATGGTGATATAAAGCCCATGTGTAATAAATATGTCACAATATCAAAAGCTATGGGTGTATTACTAGGATTTGAGAATTTATCATTATCTCACCCACTTGGCCTTACATTAAACTTATTATATACTTCATATATTTTGTGAAGTAGTATAACTAGGATTAAGGTATAAATAGTGATATGGGGGGTTGGAAACCACTATGGTGTGTATGAGAATTATTATGGGACATATGAAGGGTGGATAAACTAATTTATTGGGATAATGACATGTAAAAGTTATGTTACTTAAGTTTATTCAATGTAGGGGATTTAGTAGTGGATTTGGAAGTGGCTTGAGTGAGTGTGATATTAGTAGGCTTAGTGGTGATCAATGAAAGAGGCATGAAAGTGTGACAAATTATTTGGGTGATGATTATATGTTCTAAATGATGAGACACCAGTGGTAGTAGTACTATGATCACGAGTGATAGTTGTATAGGTAAGTGATAATATTGGGGTAAGCTACAAATGAAAGTTTAATTATAGAAGAATCAATCCTTTCACGAAATAATTGTAAAATATCTAATCCAAATAACTTACAATTAGAAAAATTACACTGTGAAACATATCTACTAATTGTCTAGGATTTTTAGTATTGGTGAAACTAGCAATTCTATTTTCAAAGTGTAAGAGAGGGGGACCAACCACACCAAGACTTCAGGTCACGGAGAGCCGAGAGCGGAGGGTTGCCCTAACTTACCTCAAGCTAATAGGTGTTTCAAGATGAGGATCGAGAATGAAGAGTACTCTCAAGTGATTTTGTCACTCTACAGATCTTAAAATAATTTTGGGCCTAGACGAGTCAGGTTTTGGAGTCCAAACTGCACCTCAGATAACTCTTTGTCCGAGGACGACAGTGCAGGTTTGGGATGACAACATGACGCTAACGTCTCTCTGGGAAACTAGCGTCCATATAACCAAAAAATGTAAAATGTAGTAAGAAAACCACCAGAAGCCTATTGATGACCTAGCTAACTAACTTAAATGAAATGAACAATATGATAAAGTATGAAAATTAAGTACGGAAATGATAAAGTAAGTAGATAAAAACAAGGGTGACAAATATCAACTCACTGAAGCACTAGTTTTCCAGTGAGATCCACACACACGTTCACCTACACACAAGCAATAAGGGAAAATTATTGGGGTTGTATAGGCGTTTGCCTCAGTCAAACCCCTGCTTTGGTGTTTCCACCTCCATGGACAACTAGAAAAGCAACAGAGTAGAAAGTATGATAAATTAAATAGAAATGAATGCACTGAACACTACAAAAGATGCAAAGCTACTCTATCAAATTACAATGCAGAAGTAAAGTGATACTATACCACATCCACCCAAAGGAACTCAAGGCTAATGAAGGGATAATGCAAGGTAATGAACTTGGAAAAGTTGCCATAACCACAACGGTGATGAAGGGAGGTCTCAACAGACTCCAAGATCATAGCTTCTATGGTAGAGCAACATGTGAAAGGATGAAGTTGACAGAGTAACTAGATGTTGCAATGCTCAATGAAGCTGTGAAAATGCTAGAGAGATTGAATGGAAATTTCTAAGGAGATCGAATGAGTGAGAAAAAGATGAAGTTATTGAAATGGATGGATTTGAAGTCCAAAAGGAGTCGCTTCGAGTCGGTTGGTTGCACAGAGGCATTACAATTCATGTGCCATTCTAGAGTGTAACGTCCTTGTGGACTCTAGACGTAAGAATCTATCAGGGATGGTAGCGCACCATGCAAACGTCCATGTGTCATTCTTGCATCCCTGACGAAAATTCCCCCACCGACACACAAAACATGCACTAGGTTGATGCATTTTGGATGGGTGAGGTGGAATTTCACCTTCAGATTTGATTTTCTAAGGTGAGGATATGGAAAAGGGGAATTTACATAAGGGGTGCAAATTCTCTCCTATACATTTTTCCCCCACTTTAGTGAACATGAATATCGATGAGCATTTAATTGATCCCACAATACTGGTTTACAGTTTTTGGGCAAACTGGACACTGAACTGATTTTTTTTAACTAAATCTTCACTTTTGGGCTCCTATAGCGGCTAAACCATGAGGAATTTGAAGATGATGCAAACTAGTGATTTGTGACATTTTGTCTATAGATTCTAAATATATTTTTTTCAAAAATTTTGGAATCAGATTGCACTTCTTTTTCCATCTCCTTCGAAAACTAACTTTTAGAAAAAAACAACATATTTAAGGAGTGACGCTCACCGTATAGAACATAAATTTTTTTGTATGAAGGATTAAATTCTATTTTTTTCAAATTTAGATTTGTAACTATGATATCTATCACTTTCATTTGGTATCATAGTTTTTTATTGAATATTTTTTCCTTAATAAAGTTTTGAAGTCAAACCAATTGTAATTTAGACATAGGCAGACTGTATACAACATAACTTTTTTCTGTATGTATCGAAATTCTTTTTTTTTTTTTAATGGATCAAGGACATCAATACCCAACATGAACATATTTAAAAAAAATAAAAATTATTTTGATAATATTCTATTTTTCCACATGTGCAAAACAAAGAGCTTGATTTTCGGTGAAAAACCTATGTTTAATAAAACTAAAAAAATACATACATAATAAAAAAAAAAACATATTCAAATTATATTTGTTGGATAGCTCGTTCTGAGGACTACCATCTTCCAGTTGGGTTTGTGAAGTCTCCATTTTCATCCTCAACCTGAGCTTTGAAAGGAAAAAAATCTGGAAGTTTTTTGTGTGGGAGGGTGGGAAGGTGGGAAAAGGGGGGTTCTAGCGAACCTAAAGGGTTCGATCAAACCCCCAGGGGTTTGCTCGAACCTCGGTTCTCTCAAACTAGGGTTCGAATGAACCCCCCTTCCACAATGGAAAATGCATATTTCCACATTCAAAGGGGTTTGATCGAACCTTGGTTCGAACGAACCCTGGTTCGAGCGAACCTTTTATGTTCGCTCGAACCTTGAGTTCATTCAAACCCCTCAAAATGATTTTTTTTTTAGTGGGGGCATTTTTTGGAAGTTTTCCTTCCTCATTCGAATTGTAAACCACTTTTGTGGGTTCACCCAATAAAGTAGATCAAAGAGTTAGAAATGTATACTTGAACCATCAAGGAAGCAAACCACAATTTGGAAAACTTTAAAGTGTAGGGAAGTAAAATAACTCCATAGGTAGTCTCTTGTGAGGAGGTTCAAAAAAAAAGAATATGTAGCTCCGCAAAACTACGAAGTTGCACAAAGTACACCGAAGGCCTGTAGACCAATGATGGACAAATATCATAGGATTTAAGTGCTTCACAAGCCCTCAAACTTGTAAAGAAGGCATTCCCCCATGTACTCTCTCATGAAGGAAGCCTAGTGTAAAGGGGGACTCCACAAAGTCGGACTGGAAAGCGGCTTCACAGGTGCACCTACAAAGCAACATGTTAATCCGCAGATAAAACATGTCAGAGAACAAAAAGTAGCCACATAGGAAAACAAGTAGACAGTCACACAAACAATCAATAAATTAAAAGGCTTTCAAAGGGGTCCCTCGGGAACCCTTCAAAAGAAGAGGGGTCCACTCGAGGGAAGTATTGTTTGAAAGTGTAAGAATGTTTTTTCATAAATCAATTCACTATCAAGGAATCCTTTCGAAAGATGATCAATTCATCAAAGAATTCGAAAGGAAGAAAATTTCCCCTTGTGAGGGGAAGTTCAAAACTTCTCCTATAGGAAAATTTTCTCCCTCCTTAAAGGAAAGTTCTTCAAGTTATTTCTTTGTGAACCCAAGACAAAGGAAACACACTCCACTAGGGGTTCCTTGTTGAGAATAGGATTTTTGAAAAAGTTTGCAAATATTTTCGAGAAAATATTCATCAGCAACGAATGTATTTTCTGACAATAAAAGTTGACATGATGGCCTCCCCCTTAGGGTGGTGCATGCTGAATGCAGAGGCACACAACATCCTAAGGAGAGGAAATCAAGAGTGAAAAAGTGATGTTGTGGCCCATGGGACATAGTGAGATGTCATTGTGGTGATGTTGTCACACACACTAGGAACAACACATATGCACCACAACATCACAACTCAAGCAAAGAAGAGAGAAAGATAACAAAACTATAAAAATAAACAATGACATCACAAATAGAGGACATAGGGGTGATCTAATATTTCAAGGTCAAAACTACTCATAAATATGTATAAATATAATAATAGTATATTTAATGAGCTGTCATCAACCCCTACTATATCAAACCATATGAATAATGTACGATAGGACAAAGTAAAAATAAAAAAATGGGTCAACATGGAAGGGAAGCCTAAATTCCCCCGACACTTTGCATCATCCACAATTTTCTGAAAGTAAAAACACATAACAAAGGAAGAATGGTGCCAGAAATAGAGGAAGTTTATGACACATAATCACTACTATATCCAAGTAGTTGTGAGGGTGATAAGGGTCATCTAGGAGCACATAACATAAGCACGTGGGAACAAATCACAACAAGCACACACCTAATCTAAAGGTAAAGAAGAGGCACCCGCTAAAACTCATTGAACAAGAGGTCATCTTCTTCCCAATCTAGATCATTATATAGGGAAGATAGACAAGCCCGCAGTGGTGGAATATTAAGGGGGGAACCTTTTGACCCTCTTGCAACAAGGGCCAAGGAAGAAGGCCCCACAAGGTCTTCTCTATTTAGCTCTTGTGGAGAAATGGTCAACGATTTCACGAAGATCACTAACAAGGTCAGTACCTTGTCCAAAGAGTTAAACATGCACTTCATGGGAGTGCCATGTGTTACCTCAATAGATGGAGAGGATGACGCTCAAGATTCACTGCTAGGCTCACTGAGTGATTCAGGAGCAGTGAAGAACTTAGGGGAAGTCGAGACTTTCTTTGTTACTAGGACAACACATGCTAGCACATGACCAGCCTCTGAAGAAGGTGGGATCCTCTTACACCACCCATTACTGGAAGGGCCAACCTCCAAATTTTACTTCATCGGAGGGTGTGAACTACCTATAGATGAGGCAAGAGGCATGGAGGAGGAGGAGAAAATCGTGGCAAACACCATTGAATTTTTTGACATGTCTATGGGTTTTAGGAATGGTGGGATGTTTGGAAGGGACATCAAAAGAGGTGGCTTTACTAAAGGAGTGATAAAAACCTGCACCTTTTAGGGTCAGGTGAATTCACACTCATAGTAGGAGTCGACCGTAGAAAAAAAATTGATTGAATGGAAGTAGAGGGGATGAGAGAGGAGGACACAACAAGAGGCCCTAAAATAGGGGTGATCAAATCCCCTTCCTTCCTCTGCAAAGCGAAATGCTTAGTCGCTAGAGCCTTTTGCCCATGCTTGTGCTCACATGCAAGGAAATTTTTGTGACTCTTGGAACTAGAGGCTTAGAGCTGGGATGGAATAGAAGGCTCCTGCTTAGCCATAGGAGTGTCCATCACATCCATCTCTAGTGGAGGGAGGGACTCCTAAATGAGAGAAAGAGGAAGAGGTTGAGAAAAATTAGGGGGAGTCGGCTCTAGCACCTCGATGGTGGGCCTCTTCCCATTCACTGCTTTAGGAGTAGGAGTGGTAGGAGGCTGTAGAGGCCGAGACATAGAGGATTCCCCATGAGGACCCTTCCTTATACCATACAGGTATGACCAAGGTCTAAGAGGCATAGTAGGTAGGTACACTATCATGATCTTGGCTTTATGCCAAGTAGGAACCATCAGACTTCTTATGTGGAATCCACGACTAGAAATCCAAAATTCTTCTTTAGAAAGTGGAGCAAAAGAGGCACCCTGAGGATGGGCCAACCTCACATTTCCCTTTCGAGAGGATGAGGTAGCTTATTTTTGCACTATTAGAGGGGTCACTTTCAGTTGTCCCTTCCCCTGGTCTTATACTTCACATAGTTTCAGTAAAGTAGGCCCATTCTAGGGGAAGTGGACCGACTGAGGTGGGCCAAAAATGATCTAATGAATAACCCCCATGGGATACCAATAGATAATATATAATTTCATGCACAACATGCACAAAACCTTCATGGGATAATTTTAGACACTTATGAATAATGGAAGTGATTCTGTTCATGGAAGCTAGCCAAGGGATGCCTAACTTCACCCTGAACAAATTAGATTATGGAATAACATCAAAGGTAGTATCTGCAAACTTAGGTCCAACTAAGATGAAAAGAGTTATTGAGCCATAGGACTTGAGAGAGAGACCATTGTGCATATAAATGGTAGACTTTGTTTGTTCATATTCCTCCCTCTACAATGAATTGAACCAAACATCTCCTCTATAATAACATTCACTCAACTTGTTGGGTCAACTAGGACCCCTGTCACAATGTTTCCATTGAGATGAGCAGGAATGTATAGGGGAGAGGGCTTGTTATTGAAGGGAATGTCCTATGAGGTGAAGGTCACATGTGGAAAACCAGTCATAGACTATAGGGAAGGAGTAACCGTGACCATATTAACGTACATCGAGGTCTAAGTAGAAGAATTGGAGGGGTCAATAATCAAGTTAGTAGAGTGAGACAAAAATGGGTCCATGTAGATCTGCAACTCACTATTGGCATTTTCCACTGATTTATTCACATTTTGTTTCATCCCATCGAGATGAATGGTACTATCATCGATGTGATTTTGTATCTTGTGATGCAGACACATGCAACACTCGGTATCATGCCCCTTAACCTGATGGTGCTGATAGAAAGCATTCACATCATACAAATCAGGATTAAGTTCCTTAAGAGGTTGAGGCTGTTCCAAAGTTATGATCTTATCCTTTCACAACTTTTTCAAGATGGAAGAATAATATTTTGCTAACTTTGTAAACCTCCTGTTGCATCTAAGGCCATTATCCTTTGTCATGATGACTACATTCACAAAAAATTTAACTTTTCTTGAGATGGATACAATAGAATTTCCTTCTGAATGAGAGCATGAGGAAGATCCCCCAAACTAAACTACAATTTGTTGATATTATTGCAATGCAGCACAAAGTTGTGCAAAGGAAGGGTATTTCATTAGTGAATTTTTTTCCTACCAAGTTCTCTATAAATTACCTATGAACACCTTTTGCACATCAAAGTTGGGCAGTGGGTATAAGATCTATGAAAAGAGTTCTTGGTATTGTGCTATAAAATCAATTATCTTCTTGTTACCCCCCTACTTACATCAGACAAGATCTGAGAAGGTAACATTCAAATCGATGTGAGCTTGGAACTGATGGAGAAACTAGTTCACAAGTTGATTAAATGACAATATAGAATTGTCGGGCAAGGAATAGTTTTTCCATCAAAGTGTCATGATGGAAGAAATCCACACACATGGCATTAAAGGTTTACATATGAATTTGCGGATCCTCTTTGCTAGCATATTTCTCAAACTTAGGAATCTCCATTCCTTGTGGGAAGGGAGTACTCGGGATTGCTACAGAGAATGGGCTATTTCAGAAGAAAGGTTGAAAGTTAGGTTGGGCAGAGTCCTGGGAAAGGCTCACCAACTAGTTTTACGCATGACCCATGTTCTCCAATAAAGCATTCAAAACAGTGTCAAAGGATGAAAAAGGCCTAGTAGAACCTCTAGAACCACCACCACCAAAACCTCCTCTGGAGCCACCTTCAGGGCTACCGCCGTGACCATCTCCGGATCTACACCACTGGTAGGGCCTCCATCGGAGCCACCTCCACTATCGAAACCACCACCATGTCCTCCACCAATGCCACCTTCGCTAGTGCTACCTCTCTTACCAAACCCACCACCACTCATTCCACTGGAGCCTCAACCGCTAGAAGTAGTAGGAGGGGTGATACTAAACCCAAGGGGTATTCTACTTAGCTTGAGAGTATTAGGCCTTTAACAAGAAGAAGAGACAATGATCGACAAACCTATTTCATGTTGGATGTTGTGGTTGTATTGCTGATATGTGGTTGTCATTGATGTCAACACTATTAGCATTAATATCTTTAAGACTATATATGTCAAGGATATTGAGAAAATTATAATAAATATGTTACACGTTGTCTGTGAAATAGTGAAGATTAGTATGGAGGACATATCAAAATGTTGGTAACTAAATGTTGTGGGTTAAAGGGTTTGTTCTCAAGCCTATCTAGTTTCTACTTTGAATGTTTTAGAGGTGCGCATGAAGATTTGAACAAGTTATAAGTTTTTGTGTTCTGACAACTATTCTGTTACTGCAAATGGTGTTCATGGAAGACGATAATGTGATTCTGGTAATCTGAATTGTTGCATATGTTCCTATGGTGTTCATGGACATTTCTAGATCATACTCTATCTGTTTTGCATGTTTGCATTGATCATTATGCTCACGATCTAATATTTTCTCTTGCATGTTCATGTTTTTTCATGTTAATGGCCTACAAGGTGTTTGAAGCGTTTTGTGGATCTTTGAGGAAGAATATTTGAAAGTGTTTTGTGTTTGAGGAAATTGTTTTAGGTCCCTACTATGTTGTGGCTGACCTTTGTTAATGCGCATTGATAATATTTATTGTTTTGGGCTGATAGTTTGCATTCATTCTATTATTGTGTTGAAGCCGACATAAAGCAATGCAATTTCTTGTTGCAGATATATATAAGTGATTGTTTATCTCATTTAATGATGCGAAGTGCATGAGTGCTATGTGCAAAAAAGGTTCAGATCATTCAAAGGAAGAGCAGAGTGTGAAGAAGAGTGAAAGATAGTGAATAAGTGTTCATGTGCTTAACCAAAATTGTACTTAGGCATTAGTAGATGCTACTTTCTCAGTACAAATTCTTCAGATGGATTTAATCTGAATATTTTCTATATCACTTTGAGTCTTCCCTTGAGCAGTGAGCTCTAGGTAGTGTTCCTGAATTCATGTGCATTCCTCATATATTCTTCTTATACTTTTAATAGGGTATAACTTGTGGATTAACCTCCATCATGGTTTTTCCCCTAACAAGGTTTCCACATAAAAATCTTGGTGTTATGTGTGTTTCTGATGTGTTGTTGGTTCATGCTTTCACTATTATTAATTAGATCAGAAATTAAAGGTTAATAAGTTTAATAATTTTGAAATTCTATGACAACTGATTCACCCCCCTCTCAGTTGTCTTCCCTTGTGTTTCCAACAATTGGTATCAGAGCAGGTTCCTTGGAAGAATTTTAATAGCTTGAGGTGATCCAAGATGGTGACATACAAGAAGGATAGTCTGAGATTTGATGGAACAAATTATTCTCTATGGAAGACTCGAATGGAGTGTCATCTGAGATGCATTGTTGAATACTACTGGAACATTCATTCAATGCAATAGGTATGGTATTCCTCTGAATGGTCCTTGTACTACTGTTGAGATTATGGATGCTAAATATAACATTAGGGCTAAGGAAGAATTGTTGAGTGCTTTGACTAATTCTAAGATGACAAATGTTACGGATCTAAGAACTGCTTATGAGATCCGGAATAAGTTGGAAAATTTATATGAAGGTGATGCTAATGTGAAGATGGCTAAGCTATAGTGTCTGAAAAGAAAATATGAACCGTTGAAGATGGGTAATGATGAGAATATTGCTACATTCATGCAAAGAGTGAATGAAATTGTGTGTGGTATCAGATGTGCTGGAGTACAGGTGGATGAATTAGATATTGTTGCTAAAGTGCTTAGATCCTTACCTGATGCATACAAAATCAAAGCTACAGCCATTGAGGAGCTTTGAAATGTGACAAATATAACCAGAGATATGTTGGTTGGAACACTTACTGGTTTTGAGTTGAGTGAATCTGGTGATGCCCTTCCTAAAACAAAATCTGCATTTAAAGCTACTACTTCCAAGAGAGACAAGCAGAGATATGATCCGGGTGAAAGTTCTTCTAGAAAGGTATTCAAATATGAGGAAGAAATGAGACAGATTGAAGAAGAAAAAAGAGAACTGAATGAGCTTGAAGCACTTATTATCAAAAGGGAAGCTAGAGGAGAAGGTAAGTATAAAGGAAATTTTTCATTTAAATGTTTTTTCTTGCGACAAGATAGGTCATTTTGCATCTAGGTGTCCAGAAAGAGTTCCTAAGCCAAGACCTTACAAGCCTAAATTTCAAAAGAAGTGTTACTATGCTACTGATGAAGGTGTGATAGATGATGAACCTAGCAAAGGGAATGTAAGTGAAGATGATTTTGTGTTTATTGCTATAAAGGAAAATAATTATGTGTCTACTGAATCTACTAGTTGTACAAATGTGGAGAAAGCTCTAGTTCCTCAAGTTGAATGGGTAATTGACAGTGGATGTTCACATCACATGACAGGTGATAAAAGAAAATTTGTAAGCCTAGAGAAGTATGATGGTGGTGTTGTAAGATTTGGTGATAACAATGGTGGTATAATCCATGGTAGAGGATGTATTTCTTTTGATGGTAAGAACAATACTGATGATGCTCTTTATGTTGAAGGTTTGAAGCATAATATTCTAAGTGTTGGATAGATGGTTGATAAGGGATACAATATTCAATTCAAAGATGGAAAATGTAGCATAATGGGAAGTTTTGTAAATGTGATTGCACTAGGTACTAAAATAAAATGTAACATCTTTCATCTGAATGCTGGTAGTAAAGGTTGTTTGATTGCTCAAGTTGATGAAATTTGGTTATGGCATAGAAGAATGTGTCATGTAAACTTTGACAATATTATCAAGATAAGTTCCTCATAGGCTATGAGAGATGTTCCTAAGTTGGTGAAGCCTACTAATACCATATGCAATGAATGTCAGCTGGGAAACAAGCTAGAATTTCATTTCACATAAAACAACATTGTTCAAATGAATTGTTGGAGCTTGTGAATACTGACTTGTGTGGTCCTGCTAGAATCAGAAGTCTACAAGGTTACAGGTACTTCATGTCGCTTATTGATGATTACTCTAGGATGATGTGGGTTACTTTGTTAAGGGAAAAATATGAAGCTCTAGAAAATTTCAAGATCTTTAAGTGTCTGAGATCAGATAGAGGTGGTGAATTTACTTTCAGTGAGTTCAATTATTTTTGTGAAGAACATGGGATAAAGAGACAATTATCTACACCGTAGACCCCTCAACAAAATTGAGTTGTGGAAAGGAAGAATAAGACAGTTCAAGATGCTACTAGAACTATGATGTTGGAAGGAAATGTCCCTCATATCCATTGGAGAGAAGCTATGAGTACTGTTGTTTATATCCTAAACCAGGTACAAATCAAAGGTAATACTGGTAAGACTGGTAAGACTCCTTTTGAGCTATGGTTTGGTCATAAGCCTAATGTTAGATATTTAAAAATCTTTGGGAGTAAATGCTATATCAGGATAGATGAAGATCTAGGAAAGTTTGATGCTAGAAGTGATGAAGGAATCTTTGTTGGTTATTCTACTAAGAGCAAGGCCTACTGGTGCTACAACAAGAGATTGAAGAAAATGGTTGAAAGTCAAAATTTTAAGGTTGATGAAGACATTTCTAGACCCTCCATAACCCATGGATATGATTCTGATGATTAGAATGACAATACAAACAAGATTCAGACTTCAAATCAAATTTAGATCATTCCAGTGAATCAAGAAGATCAAGAAGAAGCAAAGACTAGTGAAAGTACAAAAGAGAGACCACAAGAGCCTAAAATTCAAGAACACTCTAAGACTCCAAGGTATGTGAGATTAAATCATTCATAAAATCAAATTATAGGAGATAAGAACAAAGGTGTCCAAACTAGGAGAAGAATTGCAGAAGAATACTATTTAATTTCAAAGGCTGAGCCAAGTAATGTCAATGAAGCATGCAAAGATGAACATTGGATTGAAGCAATGAAAGAAGAAGTAAAAAAAATTGAGAAGAATGATACATGGATTCTTGTTCCTAGACCTAAAGACAAAAATGTAATTGGAACTAAATGGGTTTCTAGAAACAAGTTGAATGAACAAGGTGAAGTTATCAAAAACAAAGCAAGACTGGTATATAAAGGATAGTCTCAGATGGAAGGTATTGACTTTGAAGAAAATTTTGCTCCTATTGCTAGAATTGAAGCTTTGAGATTGTTTCTTGCTTATGCTTCTTACAAAAACTACAAAGTTTATCAGATGGATGTCAAGTCAGCATTTCTAAATGGTGAATTAGAAGAAGAGGTGTATATTGAGCAACCTAATGGATTTCAATTGACTGATCAGGGAGATATGGTTTTTTAGTTGAAGAAAGAATTGTATGGACTCAAGCAAGCCCCTAGAGCTTGGTATGCTAGATTGGATAAGTATTTGCTGAAGCTTGGATTTAACAAAGGTACTGTTGATAGTAATCTATATTTCAAGATTGATGATGATAAAGATTTGTTTGTGGAAGTATTTGTTGATGATATCATTTTTAGAGGAGATGATGGTTTGTACATGAAGTTTTCTAATGAGATGTAGAATGAGTTTAAGATGTCAATGATTCGAGAGTTAAAATTATTTTTGGGATTGCAAATTAATCAGGTGGAAAAAGGGATCTATATATCTTAGTCAAAGTATGTGAGAGAATTGCTAAAGAAGTTTGGTATGGAAGATTCAAAACTAGTTGGTACACCCATGGTGACCAGATGTAAGTTGACACAAGATGATGATTCTTCGAACACAAATCATACTAGATACAAATCAATGATTGGTGGATTGTTGTATTTGACTCAAACTAGACCTAATATAATGAATGCTATATGCATTGTTGCTAGATTTCAAGCCGATCCTAAGGAATCTCATGTTACTGTTGTGAAGAGAATTTTCAGATACTTGAAGGGAACAATTGATTTTGGCCTATGGTATCCTAAAGATGATGATATTACTTTAAGTGCCTTTAGTGATGTTGATTGGATAGATGTGAATGACAAGAAAAGTACTAGTGGTGGCACATTTTTCTTAGGAAAGAAGTTGATTTCATGGTTAAGGAAAAAGAAGAATATCGTTTCCTTATCTACTGCGGAGGTAGAATATATTGTTGTTGCTAACAATTGTACTCAAGTACCATGGATGAAACAAATGTTGAAAGATATCAAAGTTGTGTATGATGAACCTATTGCCATATTCTATGATAACTCAAGTGCTATAAATATTTCTAAGAATACAGTGTTGCATTCAAAGACCAATCATATATCTATCAACTATAACTTTTTGAGAGATAAGGTGAGTGATAAGGACGTTAGACTGGAGTATGTGCCTACTAAGGAGCAGATTGCAGACATATTTACTAAGTATTTACCTAAGGATAATTTTGAGTATCTCAGAGAGAAGTTAGGGGTGATTAACCCTCCTAATAAGAACTAAGATGCATAGTCTTTGAATCAATATGCGAATTCATAGTCATATCTTGATCCAGATTGATGTTGTGGTGGCTACTACTCAAGGGGAGTAGTCAGATGATTCAGATATGTGGTACAGAGCTTGCATACCTTTGACATTAATGTTAAAGGGGGAGAAGATTAATGTGAAAAAATATGGAAGAGCCAAAAGAAAGGGGGAGAAGAACAGTGTGAACTAAGGGAGAGAAGAGCAATGTGTAAAGGGGAGATTGTTGGAAGAAGAGTTAGTTGCGTTGATGGTGTGTTTTTCACATCATTTGTTTCCATCAATGCCAAAGGGGGAGATTGTTGGATGTTGTGGTTGTATTGATGATATGTGGTTGCCGTTGATGTCAACACTATTAGCATTAATGTCTTTAAGATTGTATATGTCGAGGATATTGAGAAAATTGTAATAAATATGTTATAGGTTGTCTGTGAAGTAGTGAAGATCAGTATGGAGGAAAAATCATAATGTTGGTAACTAGATGTTGTGGATTAAAGGGTTTGTTCTCAAGCCTATATATTTTCTACTCTGAAATTTTCAAAGGTGCGCATGAAGATTTGAACAAGTTATTAGTTTATGTGTTTTGACAACTATTCTATTATTGCAAATGGTGTTCATGGAAGAAGATAATGTGATTCTGGTAATCTGAGTTGTTGCGTATGTTCTTGTGGCATTCATGGAAATTTCTAGATCATACTCTATCTATGTTGTGCATCTACATTGATCATTGTGCTCACGATCCAAGATTTTCTCTTGCATGTTCATGTTTTTTCAAGTTCATGGCCGACAAGGTGTTTGAAGTGTGTTGTGGATCTTCGAGGAAGAATATTTGAAAGTGTTTTGTGTTTGAGGACATTGTTTTAGGTCCCTACTATGTTGTGGCTGACCTTGGTTGATGTACATTGATAATATTTATTGTTTTGGGCTGACAATTTGCATTCATTCTATTATTTTGTTGAAGCCGACATAAAGCAATGTAATTTCTTGTTGCAGATATATATAAGTAATTGTTTATCTCATTTAAAATATTTTTGAAGGTAGAGTAGAGTGTGAAGAAGAGATAACGATAGTGAAGAAGTGTTCATGTGCTGAATCGGAATTGTACTCAGGCTTTAGTAGATGCTACTTTCTCAGTTCAAATTCTTCAGATGGATTTAATATAAATATTTTCTATAATATAGTGAGTCTTCCCTTAAGCAATGAGATCTAGGCAGTGCACCTGAATGCATGTGCATTCCTCATATATTCTTCTTATACTTTTAACAGGGTATAACTTATGGATTAACCTCCATCATGGTTTTTCCCCTAACAAGGTTTCCATGCAAAAATATTGTTGTTATGTGTGTTTTTGATGTGTTGTTGATTCATGATTTCACTTTTATTAATCAGATCAAAAATTAAAGGTTAATAAGTTTAATAAGTTTTAAATTCTATGACAACTAATTCACCCCCCCCTCTCATTTGTCTGCTCTTGTGTTGCTAATATTTCAACCATGCATACATAAGAGGTGGGCATTGAAACACCTATTTGTATTTCATAGGCATCAAGCACCTCCCCTCAGGTGGTACCTGATCTAGACTTATACAAAGGGATATAAGCTTTGGTTAGATCGACAAGGCCACGTAGGAACTCTATGCGTATCTGATCCTTTTCTAACAAATGTTGCACCTTGCTAGTGAGCTTAGCGACTCTTTCCATGCTCGATGATTTTTCCAAATGGTTCACAAGGTCTAACAATCTATTATCTAATGCCAAAAGGTTTTCCACAGGAATATGCACAACATCATCCTCGTCTATGGAAAAATTGTAGGGGATGCTAGAGGGGTAGGAATATGAGTGGTATCATCTATGAAACCCATATTGTTAGCATAACCTGTAGGAAAACTAGTGGTGCGATCAATAGCTAAACTATTGGAAAAAACAAAGGTGAAATTAGAAGTGACCTTCGTCTTTTCCATTTGTAGGTGTCACACATTTCTCCTAAAAATGTACTTGAAAGTCATGGATTGGGTTGTGATGTTCATAAAACTTCACAAAACTTAGGCTTACAATAGTCACCAGGTGCGGAGGAAAAGTTTCAATGCATGCAAATGGATAGACGTTGTTCATGTTGGGTTCACCAAAAATGTAAGAGAAGGGTACCAACCACACCAAGGCTCTAGGTCATGGAGAGCTGAGAATGGAGGTTTTCCCTAAATTACCTCAAGCTAATAGGTGTTCCGGGATGAGGATCGAGAATGAAGAGAACTCTCAAGTGCTTCTATCACTCTACAAATTCAAAAATATTTTTGGGGCTAGACAAGCTATTTTTTGGAGTTCCAACTACACCTCAGATAACTCTCTGTCTGAGGACAATAGCCTGAGTCTAGGGCGACAACGTGTGACACTGATCTCTCTTTGGTGCATTGGCATCTGTAAGGATAGAAAACATAAAATGCAGTAAGAAAACCACAAAAATCCTACTAACAACCTAGCTAACTAACTTTATTGAAATGAATAGAATGATAAATTACAAAAAGTAAGTATGGAAATGATAAAGTAAGTAGATAAAAAAGGGTGATGAATATCAACTAACTAAAGTGCTAGTTGACTAGCGAGCTCCACGTACATGTTCAAGTACACACAAGCAAGAAGGGAAAATTGTTGCGGCTATATAGGGGTTTTCCTTAGTCAAACCCTCGCTTTGGTGTTTCCACCTCCATTGACAACCATAAAAGTATTGCAGTAGAAAGTATGATAAAGGACATAAAAATGAATGCAGTGAACCCTACAAAAGATACAAAGCTACTCTATCAAATCACAATGTGAAAGTAAAATGATCCTATACCACCTCCACACAAAGGAATTAAAGGCCAATGAAGGGAGAATGCAAGGTAAAAAACTTGGAAAAGTCACCATAGTGGCAATGGTGATGAAGGGAGGTCTCACAATATTCCAATCTCTCAACTTCTATGGTAGAGCAACACGTGCAAGGAAGAAGCTGATAGAGTAACTTGCTAATGCAATGCTCAATAAAGTTATGAAAATTATAAAGAGATTGAATGAAAATTGCTAAGGAGAATGAATGAGTGTGAAAAAGATGAAGTGATAGTGAAATGGATGGATTTGAAGGTGAAACAAAGACATTTTTGGTCGGTTGGTTGCACAGATCCATTACAATTTATCCCCAATGAGGAGTGTAACATCCCTATAGACTCTAGATGCAGGAATCTATTAGGGATGACAACGTGCCATGTAGATGTCCACATGCCTTGCTCGTGTACCTGATGAAAATTCCACCACCGAAACACAAAACACCCACCAAGTGGATGCATTTTGGATGGCTGATGTTGAATTTCACCTTCAGATTTGATTTTCTAAGGTGAGGGTATACAAAAGGGGAATTTACACAAGGGGTGAAAATTCACTCTTATACACAAAGCCCAATTTTTTATAATCTTTTTATGATAGTCATCACTATTCTCATTATAAGTATCATAAGATATATCATTCTCTTTGCTTTTGACCATGTTATGGTTTATACAAGAACTAATTCAAAGGAATATTACGACCATGTTTAACTCATGAAATAAACAAAAGATAGGAAAAATAAATCCCAAAGGTGCACTTCCATATTAAAAAAATAGAAATATCAATCATGTATCAAATGTGAAAATGAAACCCTAATTCATTTTCCAAGGATGAGTAGGGTAAGTAAAAGATTTTTTTTTTGTATTAAAGATAGTTTGGAGAATATTACATTATGCCATGTTGGGAAATATTAAGTCTTGTAGCAGAACTACTATAATTTTTGTATCAGTATCAGGCATTTACAAAAGCTTTACATAATTACAAGGATGTATATGATTACAGTTAAGAGGTCTTGTTTATACAATTTTTTTCAAAAAGTATTATTACTTTAGCAATTTTTATTTGAAGAACATAAAATATTGGAGCCACGCATACCTACTATTCATCCACCACCCTACTAGTGTTCTCCTCCTCCCCGATACTTTCTTCTTTGTCTGGTCCGCTTACAACACTTCCCACCATTGATTGTGCATCACTTTGCATTGGTCTAACTGATAGATTCCTCCAATGCCTACCTTGCATTGTCATAATGACATTAAAATCTCTCTAAAATTCATTTATGTCCCTTAAGAAGATCTTGTGTTCCTCACCCTCCAATTGGCATGCATGAACACATCTAAATTCAACCTTCTCAATCCTTTATGAAGCATATCTGATTAGGCTAACAAAACTGGGTAGAGAGATCTCAATATGAAGTGACACCTGCTAAACAACATAAAGAAGTGTGATTTTTATAGAAAACTTAGTAAGGCTTCTCCTATTACCCATGAAATTTTCATCATTTCTTGCTTTCCATTTATGCCACATTATCTCAATAGAAAGAAAAAACCAAAAAAAATTACATTCTTTTCTCATTGTTTTGTTACACATTAGCACATCCTTCCATATCAATTTATCATTATTATCCCAAATTCTGATATTGCAGCAAAATAATTTCTAGATTTACTGATTCATGAGTTTTACACAAGTTGCAAATATCCACATCATTCCCACTAGATTTAAAGGGAATTCTTTGTAGCAGAACTAGCCACCTGAAGCAATCTTTTTTTGGTTCAAGAACACTACACCAAACATTTGTTAGAATTTTTCAGAAGTCTTTATTATCTAAATTAAATTCCAACAGTAATTAAGATGATCAAATATATAATTAACACGGGTAAGGTCTCTATAGATAGTTTTTCCTTTAAGTTTGGAGATGGTTCCCCCATTCTTCCACACAATGTCATTAGTCGGGGTCAGGGGTTCTTGTGTTATCCATGGGGAAGGTGGTATCCTTGCAAGAATCCATGAGTTTGGAGTATGTTCTAAAGCTCGAGGCCAAGAGGTCAAACTCAGCTACCAACTTAGCCCAATTCTTGATTTTACCCTTAGTCAAGATGTCTCTGAAGGAATGAATGCCATATTGGTTCCACTTCTTAGCCGAGCACCCTTGCAATAGGACAAGGGGCTTGTCTTTATGATAGACATTCCACCAAATGGAACTATAATCCTAGAATTTTATATTGTCTCTTAGGTTTATATTACTAGATATGTATTGGGCATTGTGCTTGACTAGTTACTAGGCCTTCCAAAGGCTCTTAAAAATGATTGACCTAGTCGGGGACATAAAAAATTTACCCATGAGAATATTAGTCAAAGGAATCATCTTCCAAGATTTCACTTGCTTAGGCAAAACCATTCTGATGTTATTTCTTACCAACACTTTCTAGGGTTCGTTCCCCTCCAAAGCTTTCACAATCCATTTTGAAGCGAGTGCAATACCTTGCAACCTTAGATGTTTTAGGCCAAAACCCCCTTGCATTTTATCTGAGAAACACTAATCCCAGTTTACTACATGCTTTTTCCTCTTACCTTTTCCATCAAACCATAGGAAATTCCTTATCCTTTTTTGAATCTCATTCACCTAGTAGCTGCAAAAAAACTAGACCGAGGCAAAGTAAATGTTGTATGAAGACAAAATGTTTTAGCAAACTTCCAACCTCACCGTAAGGAAGAGATGGTGTTTATTCCATCTCTCCAGGCTCTTTTCAATTTTTATTTTGATCCAAACCCACATTTCCTTAATGTTGAGGTCAATCACAAATGGAGTCCCAAGGTATCTTACTTGGATATCAACCCCCCCCTCATTGGAAGTTGAAAGATTGGAACCAATCAGGAGGCTTGTTGTCCCACCCAAGTGTAGTGGACTTGGCATTGTTGACCTTTACCCTAGAGGATTTACAAAAAAGTTCCAACTTCACCATTAGGGATTCAATATTATGCTTATCCAACTCAAGTAAAAGTGCAGTGTTGTCAGAAAATTGGACATTGAGTAATTCCTCCTCATTCAGAAGCTTGATGCCCCTAATCTAGGGAAAAATTGAGGATTCTCTTAGAAAATATAAGATGGCATCTTATTTCAATTAAAAATAATGTAGGGTCCAATGGGAAGCCTTTCTGTATAGATATTTCTAGTTTAATTTCCTTAGAGTGTTCCTCATTTACATCTACATGTGCATTGACATCTTTGAGAAGGATGTCCACCATGTTATAAAAAATGGATAGGAAGTCAAATTCCTAGAGGATACCTCTCAAGAAATCCCACTCCACTCTATCATATGCCTTTCAAAGTCCAAAAGCAACATTACCACTTTTTGTTGGGGAATATTGGCCCATTGCATAGCCTCCCAACTTGTGATTAAATTATCAAGGATGTATCTACCTTTAATGAAATTTGTTTGAGTTCTGTTGACAAAATTAGGGAGAAGGTTTTCCAGTCTTAAGGAAAGAATCTTAGAAAGAATATTGTAAGACACATTAGGAGAGTAATTGGTCTCCAATTCCTTATAAGAGTTTTGTCTCCACCTTTGGGAAGCAATTTGATTATCCCTTTATTGATCTTGCTACCCAAGGTTCCAAAATTTAGAGCCTCTTCGTAGACTTGAAGCAGGTCCTCACTCACCCACTTTGAGAGCATTTGTAGAAATCCAATGGAAATCCATCATATCCTAGTGATTTATCATTTCTCATTGAAGAAATAGCTCTAGAAATTTCCTCTTTGGTTAGGGGGGCCTGAAGTTTTGCAACGTCCTCCCCACCAATTTTCTTTGGGATGAGCTTTTGAACTAAAACTCTGGCCTTCATACAATCCTTAGAACCCCCTTTTGAGGTGAAGAGGCTTTTATAAAACACCTTAAACTGCTCCAAGATACCCGCTACTTAGAGAGAATTTTCTCCCCATCCCGGATTTCATCAATCTATTCTCTTATTTTTTTCTCTTTCAGATATTTGAAAAAAAACTTGGAGCCTCTATCCCCATAGGAGAGCCAATTGAGTTTGGCTCTGGTTTTCAGTCCATTCACCTTATAGTTTTAAATTTTCCTAAGGCCATCTTCGACTTGACCAACTCCTCCCCCAGGAGAGTATTATTTGATGCTTTCTATAGCTTTCTCTTCACATCTAAGATGGCCTCTTGAAGCTAATTCTTTGTCCACCTTGCATCCATAGCCCTCTTTTTACCAACTGTTTCAAACATTTTTCTTCCAGCTTGAGACAATGATGTTCCACATTTTCATGGAACTTTCCTCTTTTAATAGCCACTTATTGATTTCTCTCAGGGTGCAATTGCATCCCTATAGTCTTTATCTTTTAGCAGTGTTGTATTCAACATAAAGGGTGTTTATTTCTAAATATTTTTAGCTCTACCTTTTCACAGTACCAACTCAACCATGATAGGGTGGTGATCTGAGAGTGTGTAAGGATACACAAACACCTTCATTCCATGCTTATTAGGGCTGGAATTGAAGAAGTTTTTTTTAGTATAAACCCTATCCAGTTTACAATATATTCTATTCCCACCTTTATGCACATTACACTAGGAGTACCAAACTCCTTTGCACTCACTTTTCCTTTTTCCATGGGATCAACAATAATGAGTTTGTGCTTCATTCTCGACCATAAATGTTTTTCATTCCCATTCCAAGACATATCTATCCCCCCCACTTATCCTCTTCCTGCTCCACCATGTTAAAGTCACCCCCAATAATCCACAGGACATCTAGGAGGGTGATGAGCCATTTCCATAAGCTTGTCCTATCTTTGTGATTGTTAGAGGCATAGACAAAATAGATCCCAAAAACCATATCATCTTTTTTAATAGTCACCCAAACCAACCTATTACAAGGAGAGGCTCCACTATCTATGACATGTTGGGCCCAGTGATTAGCCACAAGGATAGCTGCCCCTTCCCTACCCCTCTTATGCGAGGTAGAGAAGGAGGTTTCCCCATTCCAAATAAACTTAAGATTGTGTTCTAGGGTGAAACCAGCTACTTTTGTTTCTTGCAATAAAACAAAATCCTTCCTTTTAACTAGATTTAAGAATCTTCTAATTATTTATTTTCATTCAGGCGATTTGAGCCCCCTGACATTCATGGAAACACACTTAGTTTTCATCATCAACCACCATCTCATAATCCCCTTGGTCACTCCTAAAGTGTTTGAAGCACTTAGAAAGTTTATCCTTCATTTCCGCCCTTTTGGTCGTGGGTGACTAGATTACCAGGCTAGCTTTTTTCCTTTTGGTTTTGAGCATAATTGGGGATTTTTCAATTTTTATTAAGCTTTTATTCTTTCTTGGCCTCCCTAGACCAAATTTTTGCTTTGGCACCTCATTAGGCATCCCTTGATTGACATTCACTGGGTTGGGTTTTTTGAGGTCCCACTCTTGGTTAGTAGATTTACTTGCCTTTTTTAGAACACTCTCACCCTTAGGAGATGGGAAAGGATTACTTTTCTACTCTTTCTCAAACTCCTCACTTTCATGAGAATTCTCAAGAGGCTGGGTAGCCATAGAAACCTAACTAGTAGGAGGATGGACAAATGCAATGGTAGGATCAGGTGTGGAGATGGGAACAACAGTTTTCTCTGGAATGAAAAGAGATATGACACAATAAGATTCAAATTCTCATAGAGGGTCCCCAGGGTTCCCGACCAAACTCATGAGCTCACATTCAACTTGCCTCTATTTCTCCAAACTCAAGGAAAAAGGGTTAGAGCCTTACCTAATTTTAAGAACAGGATTTGAATTGGGTCTCTTTTTGGGCTTGAGGTGATTTTTGTCAATCCTCTTCCTTATTTGTCTCAAGAATAATTGTTGTAAATTTAGCTTCTTGATCAACTAGGCATCCACAAGATCCTCCAACCTAGAATCCCTTCGGGGAGGGAAATCAGTCGTGATAGACTCAATGGGAATATGGACCAGATCAGGGGGCATTCCTCCATCTTCTCCCTACTCAAGAATGCTAAAGGAATTGGAAAGGGCAAGGTAACTGGGATTGACGAACCCAATGTTTGAGCCACCTGTACCCAAGGTCTCATCCAAGGAATGTTAGGCGATGGTGGGTGACTCAAGATTAGGGTTAGAGTCCTCTAGATACTGAGTGAGTTCCTAGGAATAATTGATTTCCTCATCGACCCACACCTCAATTGTGGCTTGATCGCGGTTAGACTTGGGGTTTTTCTTGCATAGGCTTTAAATTATTGCTTTAAATTAAGGGAATTTTTTTACGAATATGCCCTTCCCTTTTACAAAGGAAGGGCACGTTTATTCCACCCAATACTTTGAGAAAACATACCAACACACTAGTGTTTTTTTATAGATTTTAAGACAGTTAGGGATTTCAACACTTGGGTTGAGGGTGACTAGGGCACATACGTCCAAATTTGGGAGCGTCGCCTTGGTTTCATCAAATTTTAGCACTTTTTCTATCAGTTCCAAAACTTGGGGAAGGAGATTGTAAAATTTTGGGGGAAAATTATTTGCAATCAACCACCTAGGGGCTGATAGTGCAATAACTTCCTCAACGATGGTAGCAGGTGACCATGTGAGGGCAAAAAATGAACAACCCCCTATATTCTAATAAGGTTTGGCCAGAACCTTTTCCTGCATAGCATGGTCCTGTAATAATATAAAAAATAGGACTTTCTAAACTAACCTACAGTAAGTAATTTTCAAACCAATTTTTTTTAACCAAATATTAGAAAACCAGGAGTCTATGAATTTCCTAGCAGAAAAATTAGAAGAATCAATTACTGCTAAGAAAATAGCAGAGTCTTTAAGTTTAGTTCATTGTTGATTTTTTATGTCTTTCATAATCTCATTAGGAAATAGATGAAATTCCATAGCCACATCAGAGGGAGCCTTACCTTCCCCACCATCTTCACAACACACTTCCTTAACTGCAAATCGAGTGCCTTGTGGAGTGAAGAAGACCTACTCAACAACAACCTCACAAAAATATTTTTGAAGAATATTGTGACTTACATTTGGATTAATGAGTGGGTCGGGGGGTTTTGTACCCCCCTCCATTAAAAAAATTATACACACATAGCTAGGAACAAAATGAATACAAACCCTGGCATTAAACTTCACACATGCAAAAAACCAAAGCCCAAGGCACAACTAAAAACTATAGAAGAGAAAAGGTCAAGGTTAAAGAAGCCTTATGAACACCATCGTGGGGGAGGGCATGGCCTCCCTAACTGTTGTTGGATTCAACATGAATCTCTAAGCCATCAAATAACGCGCCTCCAAGCTACAAAGCAAGCTTGAAAATTCTCATAATACCAAGTAAAAGAGATTTCAAAAATAAAGATAATAGAAAAATATGTAACAATATAAAACCAATGAAGAAATGGTCATGCAAAGAGTTCCAAATATAAAATTAAGATATAAATATCATAAATTTATAGATCTGAGAAACCCTAACCTGAATAAGAAACACTAGAATAAGAATAGGTCATATAGGATTGGTTTGGTTCACTAAATGTAAATAAAAAATAAAACATCCTTTAGGCTTAATCCCAACTAATATGATGAAATGTACACAAATAAAAAATAAAACTAGATTACTAATTTTAGTGTAATTTTGGGGGCCAGTGTTTTTCTATTAAATACTAAGGTATGGAAAGTAAATAAAAATAATAATGTGCTTATTTTGGTGATCAAACAATGTATCATTCAAAAAATATTCTAGAATATAATTTATTTTTTTAGAATGTATCATTCAAAAAATATTCTAGAATTTAATTTATTATTCCTAAAGTTTTATCATACATTTAGTTGAGTGTCTTATATTTTATGTTGAACTTGCGATTTATCTAGGTTCAATTTTAGAGGTCTATGTCAAGTCATAATTATGGATTCATGTTCTCCGAGTTTGGACACAACCCTACACAATGTCTACTAATATTATTCTTTCCACCTATTTGGCTTTCATATTCTCTACTCCTTTGTAGTATCTCATGATTGATGATATTGAAAATAACTTGGAAGGGTTGTCATTTTGTCATAAGGGGATCCATGTTCTCCTAGGTCAACTTGGGGAAAGGTGTGCATAAGATCAAAGACAACAAGGAGGACTTCTATGATGATTTATATAGATTTTTTACTCTCCTTTGTATAGAAATTCTAAGTGTTTCATTATTAATTAATTCTTTATTGTTTCAAGTCTTTTGGGATGATTTTTGCAAAAGCATCATTGAAAAAATTGTATGTGGAAGTTGTGAGAATTTGAAGTTTAAAAAATGAAAGATGAATCTTAAATGATTATACTAATTTTTGGTGCATAATGTAGACAAATTGCCAAATCCAATGCATAGACATATAAATCATCTTTCCAATGCCTATAATAAAATAAATAAAAAAATTAGTAACGCAAAAATTATGCATGTTTTATTGAAGTGTGATTTTTTTGGGCTTTTAGGTAATGTATTTCCATTTTGATAATGCATATATTTTTTAAATAATGGATATTCATTTTGAATAATTGATATATATTTTTCACTGCATAAAATTAACAAAAAACACCTCTAGGAAACATATGTTTGTTACTAATTGGATACCCATTAGTAATGAATCTTGTTTTTCTAACATAAACATGTTGCATTCATTTTTTCCTTGGGAATGCATTGGGTTTATTTTTGGGGGTGTCAAGACTAATGGGTCATGTAATGACAAAAAAAGTACCCCCTAACATGGCCTTGATTTAGTGTTGCAATGTGTCTAACATATTCACATTAGGTCTTGGGACCTTGTGGACTAAATGAGCTTATTGATGCCTTATTTGGAGTGTTGTAAAGTGTTGTAACACACTTTCACACTTTTCTATGGTTTTATTAAATAATTAGGCTCCCTTATGCTTTAATTGGCCTTATTTTACACCCACAAGCCTCATTTAATGCATCTTTTTGAGGATGATCCCAACATAAACCGACATCCAATAATAATTCAGGTGTTTTTAGGTTGTGTGGCCCAAATTTGGTGGTTCGAGACTCATTCACCACCTTGGGCGTATGATTCCCACCTAGGGTTTTGGGTCTTGATCCTAGTTTTACACCTTTCTAATAATTTTTGAAATTGGTCCCATAAATTATGCCTAATGGGACTCATACGCCTCCTTGGGTGTATGAGTCCCGTGTGGCCCAAAATTAAAATTAATTCAAATTATTGGTGAGATTTTATCCTCCTAGATCTGATGTCAGCTTGTGCTATTGTAAATTCAAGAATTTTTGCATAATTAAGTATAAATACAAGTTTCTTTCACTCATTTTCACCCCAAGCATTCAAGTATTCATCCTTATATCAAGTTTGAGTTCACAAGAGAATTCAACAGAATTAAGGGTAGATTACCAAGCATTTTAGAGTATTATTCAAGCATCAAGCATCATGTCAAAGTATCCATGCATCATGTTTATTTTTGAGCTAACAATTGTGATGTAGGGTTTTATGATTCAAGCTAGAATTTCACTCAAGATCTATCACATTCAAGCAAGAGTCAAGATCTAAATCCATTGGATCCATCTCATAGATGTTTGTAGCCTCTTATTGCTAGGGTTTGGTGAGTTACAACATCATATTTTGTTCATTCATCATTCTCCATTCCTATTTCATTTCATTTCAAGGTTTGATTACCAAAACAGGGTTTGACCAAGGAAAACCACTGTCCACTAACAAAATGATATTTCCCCCCCTCTTTAGTGTGTGATTTGAAGGTTTAGATTGAATACAAATTGAAGAGAAAGTTTGGAGAAAGCTGTCAAAGTTCTCACCTTGCATTGGAGATAATTGAAGAACTTCTACAGGTTGCAAATTGGGGTTTTGAATCCAAAAATAAATTGGGAAGCATAGAGAAAACATTAAAGAATATACTCAAACCTTGAAGTTTCATAAAAAATTAACTAGATTGATTCGCCATTTTAGGCATATGAGTCCCAGTTTAGGTCAAAATTTAAGTTTTTACAGTTTCAAATACCCATTTGCTAGATTCACATTTCTACGTAGAAACCCAGATCTAGGACTGATTCACCTAGCCTGGCGTATGAGTCCTAGTCAACATTAAAGTCACTATTTTTAGCATTTCAGAGCTTCATTCATCCATCTTCATATTTCTAGGTGCACACATTTCATCTTATAGGTTTCTATTTTCTTTATTTACATTTCTAGGTCATTTAGTGAAAGATCACATTAAATTAGGGTTAAGCATTACATCTTGCATTGCATTTGTCTTTCCAAGTCCTAACTAGGTGGTGAAACCCTCATTAAGTTACAATAAACCCCTCATAATATCCCTATTGCATGATCTCTTTCTCCGTTGCATTGAGATCTCTAGGGTTATCCTTGAATGAAATAATTGGAAAGTGGGTGTGCTCTATGTCCTAAACCATACGAAAGAACTAGACCCCTTTTTTTGTCATTTCATTTTGGTGGACCTAAATTTAGAACATCATAATTATAATTTGGAGTGCATCATCATCCTAGATCTTGCTTGCATTAGAATTTACACTACTTAATTGGCATTCTAGGGTTTCTAATTTTGCATTAGTGAAAGTGCATATAGCTTGCATTTTTTCATCTCAAATTATTGAAATTCATACAAAATCTACATTTTCACTTAGGTTACAAATAATATGGCATAAAAAGCATAAAATTCAATTGATTTTTTTTGAAATTTTTGAAAAAACCCTCATTGGGACTCATACGCCTCTCTAGGCGAATCATTCCTAGTGCAGATTATGCGTTACATTTTTTAGAATTTAAAGCTTTGGTTATGTGCTCTTATTTTCTGTTAATACATTTCTATTCTAGTTTATATGCTTTCTATTTCATTCAATTCATTACATCTAGTTTAAATTAGTTCATCTTGTACATTGCTTAAATTCCATTTCACATTGTTGCATAGTTTAGAATCTAAAATTTGCATTACATTTCATCATAGATATGTGCTTTGGTAAGCTTTGGATTTCCTTGAATTCCTTAGTGGATGCGTCAAGTTGTTATTTTGGAAATGACCCTAATGAAATTGAACCTACTCATGCTCACTCAACTCTTAATGGATGTCCTCGTGATGATGATATCATTGGAGAAGATGATGACTACATGAATAAGTTCCTAAATGATTGTCTTAACAACCTTGAAGCTAATGAATCCTTTTATCCATCCATGGTACAACCAACACCCCCTATAATACTACCACTTAAGATGTTTTGTTACTTACATCTTGAAGTTGAGATAAATTTTGAACCTAAGTTCCCTATAATAGGTGAACCTAGTTCCTCTAAGAAATCAAACACTCGACCATTCTATGTTAACAAAGTGAAAAACACTCCCATAAACCTAGGAGAAACATATGGAAAAGGCTTTACAATCTTGAGAAAACAAGGATGCGATACAACAAGTGAACATGAAATTCATCAAGTCTTAGAGAAAATACCAATTGAAAATACAAAAGGGTTAGGATATCAAGATCCTCCACATGATATGAGTATCCTCCTTCCTAAGGAACAACAAATGATTCATAATGATGGAAAGGATGAAAGGATCATATTAGGTCCTCCTGAACATTCAATTTGAGAAATTGGTGAATCTAGCAAGCGTAAAAGACCTTACAAGCTAAAGAAACTTCAATTCCCTTATCCACCAACTGATACTGAAAGGAATTTATAGATACTCTTACATAGAGGATTGATTACATTACCTCCCATAAGAGAAGACAGAAAATCAAATCCTAAGAAAAAAAACACATCACATTGTTGATACCATAGAGTTCATGGACATAGTACTGATGAGTGTCATGATTTACAACAAATATTCAAAAGCCTTGATATTATAGAAATAGTCCCTTAAAGCGAGACCTTTTATCCCCTTGTCATGTAATAGTTGTAGAACCTTGTATTCTCACCATTACATGATCTTTCCCTCACCTACCTTGGCTCATTCTTTTCCTAAAAATTGTGGGGGCAAGAATTAGATAGCCTTGTCCTAGTAGTGCATTTCTCGTTGTCCCTTTAGCTAGGTTGACTCACACGTGGCTTAATAGTTTCTTTGCATTATTTATTTTTCTTTTGTGTTATTGCATGTGCATGATGTGACCCCCTCAGTGATGTTTTGTTTGATATATATCTCTCTCTCTTTGTGGCATTCCTTTATTTGTACCTACATTCTTCTCTATGTCGTAATTCATTTTATCTCTTTTCATATGTCTTGTGTTTTCCTTTTGGAGATGATGCAAGGCATCGAGACATTCATGTCTCTTCTATGTTGACCCAAAATATTTTTCTTTTTATCTTTTTCATTTGTCTTGAATTTTCCTTTTGGGGATGACACAAGGCGTTGAGACATTCATGTCTCTTTCATGTTGACCCAACAATATTTTCTTTTATCTTTTTCATTTGTCTGGTGTTTTCCTTTTGGGGATGATGCAAGGTGTCAAGACATTCATGTCTCTTCCATGTTGATCCGAAAGGGTTTTTTTTTTCTCTCTTTGTGTCATTCTTCTAGTTCTATGTGTATTTGGGGAATGATGACAGTTTTGAGCTCTCAAAAAATATTGTAGCAAGAACATATTGACCCCAAATCCATAGATCCCTTATGTGCTTGTATTTTCATTTTGGGGGAAATCCCTCTCTTTTCTTTTGAATGACGTAGCTTCATTTGGAAACATATGACTTGGCATAGCGATTTCCAAGTAAGCTATCATGTCCTCTCTTTTGTTAGCATTTATCATTTTCTACTTTAAATTAATTGCTCATAGTATGGTGTTTAGAAATTTCTTTAAAGTGGGGGCATACATTGGTATTATTCTTTTTCATTTTTCTCTTTTATGGTTCATGGTGTAGTCTTCTTACTTCATGCAATGTGTCTTTAGCTTTGTGGTGACATTGGGCATGATGTACCTCACCTGAGCGTGATCTCTCTTAGAATATTATATTCCTCTTGGTGGTTTGATGCGACACACTACATCCCCTAAGTTGTGAATTTTATATTCTTTGATTGGTGCTTTCTTGGAGACATTAGACACAATGTTCCCTAAGTTAAGACCTCATATGAATTAATCAAGACTCCTTTGAACATTCCTTATTATTGCATTTTCATTCTCAGTTATATGGCCACCTTACATAAAAGAATTTGCATACTTGTAGAGCCATCTTGTTTGTTCATGAGTTCCAGGCATACAAAGATTTTCTTTCCTCATGAAGCTCGAAGTTCATTTTTGTGTAGCGTCTAATCAAAGTTATCAAGAGGTATAACTTTGGTATGATTTTTTGGGAAGCCTATCTAAGGAATGAATTTCTCTTGGCCACTCATGTGTGTGTGAGCGCATACCGGACATGTGTGTATGTGTATCATCTTCTTTAATTTCTCACCTAACTGCCAACCTGAAGTTTCATTGCCTTTGAGTGAGTGTGCATTTTTTGGACAAACAACTTAGATCTGATCCACATCATTTTGGACAAACAATCAAAGCTTGATCCAACCCTCTTTTTTTTTTTCTCTTTGACTTTGGAAGTGTATTCTTGTGTCTTATTAATGCTCTTTATATCATTTTCATGTGTGTTCTTTTGTGCCTATGTTGGTTTTCCATAGGACCTTGGTCTTGGGGGCTTGCACAACCCTCTTGATCATGGCCGTCCTATCTGACTAGCATTGGTGCACTTGGACCCCTCTTGATATGCATTGATCTACTTTAGTGTGAGTTGGAAGCAAGTTCCTCCTCTCACTAATGTGGGGGCTAGATGTAATGACAGAAAAAGTACCCCCCTAACATGGCCTTGATTTAGTGTTTCAATGTGTCTTAACATATTCTCATTGGGTTTTGGGCCCTTGTGGACTAAATGAGCGTATTGATGCCTTATTTGTAGTGTTGTAAAGTTTTATAACACACTTTCACACTTTTCTAGGGTTTTATTAAATAATTAGGCATCCTTATATGCATTAATTGGACTTATTTCACACTCACAAGCCTCATTTAATGCATATTTTTGAGGATGATCATGACATAAACCAACATCTAATCATAATTCAGGTGTGTTTAGGTTGTGTGGCCTATATTTGGTGGTCTGGGACTCATTTTCCACCTTGGGTGTATGAGTCCCACCTAGGGTTTTCGGTCTTGATCTTGGTTTTACACCTTTCAAAGAATTTTTGAATTTGGTCCCATAAATTATGCCTAATGGGACTCATATGCCACCTTGGGTGTATGAGTCTCGTGTGGCCAAAAATTAAAATTAATTTAAATTCTTGGGAGGATTTTATCCCCCTAAATTTGATGTCAGCTTGTAGTGTTGTAATTTTGAGAATTTTTGCATAATTAAGTATAAATATAGGTTTCTTTAACTCATTTTCACCCCAAGCATTCAAGTATTCATCCTTATAGAAAGTTTGAGTTCACAAGAGAATTCAAGTTTTTACAAGAGCATTCAAGAGCTTTCAAGGGTAGATTATAAAGAATTTTAGAGAATTATTCAAGCATCAAGCATCATGCCAAATTATTCATACATCATGTTTGTTTCTGAGATAACAATTGTGATGTAGGGTTTTATGATTCAATCTAGCATTTCACTCAAGATCTATCACATTCAAGCAAGAGTTAAGATATACATCCATTGGAGCCATCTCATACATGTTTTCAACCTCTTATTGCTAGGGTTTGGTGAGTTGCAACATCATATTTTGTTCATTCATTATTCTCCATTTCTATTTCATTTCATTTCAAGGTTTGGTTACCAAAATGGGGTTTGACCAAGGATAACCCATATCCACTAATAAAACAACATTTTTCCTCCTCTTTAGTGTGTGATTTATAGGTTTATATTGAATACACATTGAGGATAAAGTTTGGAGAAAGTTGTCAAAGTGCCTAAAGTTGTCACCTTGCATTGGAGATACTTGGAGAACTTCTATAGGTTGCAAATCGAGGTTTCGGATCTAGAAATCAATTGGGAAGCATAGAGAAGACATTAAAGACAATATTTAGAGCTTGAAGTTTTAGAAAACCCTAATTTGAATGATTCACTTTTTTTGGCATATGAGTCCCAATTTAGGTTTTTACAGATTCAGATACCCATTTGCCCAATTACTATTTTTGCACAGTAACCCAAATCTAGGACTGATTCGCCCGACCTGGCGTATGAGTTCCAGTTAGCATTAAAGTCATTGTTTTCAACATTCCAAAGCTTCATTTAGTCATCTTCAGATTTCTAGGTGCACACATTCCATCTTACAAATTTTATTTTATTTTATTTGCATTTCTAGGTCATTTAGTGAAAGATTGCATAAAATTAGGGTTAAGCATTACATCTTGCATTTCATTTGTCTTTCCATGTCCTAACTTGGTGGTGAACCACTTATTAAGTTACAATCAATCCCTACGAAAACCCTATTGCAAGATCTCTTTCTCCCTTGCATTGAGATCTCTAGGGTTATCCTTGAATGAAATTATTGGAAAGTGGGTGTGCTCTATGTCCTAAACCATACGAAATCACCCTACCCCTTTTCCCATTATTTCAAGTCCATTGACCCAATATTTTTTTAGGTTTCATCCTCTTTTTGTGCCTCCACCCTTCATGCTACAACCCTTTTTATCCAAATTTGGTGAAACAAAACGGTTTATTCAGGAAACTTTCAACATTATAAAATATAAAATAATATTGATTTTAAATTTAATAGATAATTATAGACGATTTTCTATATGCATGTATAATGTATTGATTGATAGAATAATTGGAAAACATCCATAACTCTCAAACTATTTCACATTTTTCAAATCCAGAAGATGCATCACACTCTATGCTTCACTAGCTATAGATTTAAAAAAAAATGAATTTAATATTTTTTTGACCTAGTTACGTTGGTTGGAAAATTAGTTTTTAATATTTTTGAAAACTATTAGTAAAATTTTTATAACTAATTATTTACATAGAAAAAGAAAATAAAAAAATATGTGTCACATCCATGGATGCATCCTTTGCTTATATTTAAATATTCAAAAAGATAGTTTTTTTTTTCTTATAGGTAGATTGGTCGAAATGACACCCCATTTTTATTTTATTTTTTAAATTATAATAGCACTTCATTTAAATTTCAGATTTTTACCAAATAAATTTATCATTTTTCAAAAAACTTAGTAGCACAGAAACTAAATTCAACTTTTTGCAATTTCTATTCCTACACATTTTTAAAACTATGCTAACAACCCATTCAAATTTTAATTTTAAGTTACTTAAGTTTATTCTTAAGTATTTTATTTGCCATGTAGAGGCATAATTTGGCCCATTATGATCTTGCACCCACCCTTCTACCACACATAAGGGTTCCTAGTGGATTAAGTGGAATGTTTAACATAGTTCTTATTAACATAAAATTATGGAAGCCAATAGTTCCATATTAGATTGATGAGCAAGATAGACTAGAGGAATGAAGTTGCATTTTCCATGGGACAAAATTAGTGGAATGATCTTAATAGAAACACATTTAAAGTAATTGATATAGAGAATAATGAATAAATGTAGGCTATTATATGTTTGCATTAGTTGATGGAGGATGGATTTTACGTATTATCTAGTAAAAAATAATGAATAAATTAGTCAAACATACAAATGATACCCACTAATTGTATTATATTTGGAAATTAAGGATATTGATATATCATGGTGAAAACCTTGCTATATCCCAACATTACCACACTACACAAATTATTTTTACAAGAAAGTTTTAGTAAATAATAGCGAGGAAGCACTAATGCTGTAGTTCAAAATTATTGAGTCTTATCACATTGAAAAGTTTTGTAGTCAACCCAATTTCAATTACACATACTTGTTCATCACATAAAAATTCAAAATTTCACCATCAAAGTGGTTGCAAATCTATTTTTTTTATTATGGTCAAGTTCTCATAGGCATACAATACTATAAAATCCACACAATTTTTTCTAATATATTTGTTCTTTTGTTCGTGGACCCCTCAACCTTGAATTTCTTTTTCCAATGGTCTTATCTTTCATTCTTTATCTCTCCTCACTCCTTCATTTGCTACCCCCTCTTGAATCTACATCTTCCTTCTCTTTTTCTACCTTGTCTTCGTCCCTATTTGGCCTCTCCTTATTTCTTCTATTGTGTAGTTCCTCCTTTTCCCTTGCAACACCTATACTCTTCTCTTGCATGCCCATTCATTTCTCTAATGTCTCTCATTTTTCCGCCTTTCTCCCATGCTAAAATGAATAGTATTTTTCTTTTCAAGGCCTCTTGCTTTATTTTCCTCATGTTGTAAAATAATTAACCTTTTTCTTTCCCACACAACCTACATCCCATACACCTTTAAAATTAAACTGGCATTGATCAACAAGGAAAAACCGCACCCAAAAGATGAAAGGCTAAATATTTTATTTCATTGCCATATTCAACCTTTAGGAAATAAAATGAAATTAATTGTAATGTACATCACAATAAATTCCCTAGATTTGTATTCACAACTTTGGTCTGACCATCAATTTTTGCATGGTAGGTTGAACTAAATCCCAATTATGTTCCCATCTTATTCCAGAAATTGTGCCAAAAATAGCCAACAAAATTGGTGTCCCAATTTGAAACAATACATTTTGGTAAGCCATTTAATTGAACCACTTATTTAGAAAATAAAGTAACTATGTGGGATGCATCACTATACTTTTGGTATGGTATAAAATGAGTCATCTTAGAAAACCTATCCATCATTAAACAATAGAATCGTTACCTCTTTGTATTTGCGGTAATCCCAAATAAAGGTCCATACTGGTGTGTTCCTATAGTCTCTTTAGTATTGGCTTGTGGCACCTTCAAATTTTGCAAAATTTGAAGTGTCTATGCACTTTCAATATGTCAACAAGGTTAGGTCTACTTCCTGTCTAATCTACCCCAGAGCCCATCTTCGACAATCAAAATTTTGAAAATCAAGTATATTCATACAAATCCATTTGGTATAAATCTTTTTGGGACAAATTGTAGTACTCCTGCTCAATTTCATGCTTCTAGGATGAGTTCTTCTATACCATTTAATGAGTTTCTGACTATGACCAGGCAAGATTTTGTGTTCCACAAAGTTACAAATTTTAAAAATTTGATGGCAACCCATTTCTTATTTTTGTCTCAAATATCTCCATTTCCAATTTCATCAAATCCCAAGGTCAAATGATGCATTATTTTAATGTATTTTAGGTGTGGCAAACACCTTCTGTAGACCCATTTACAAAGGAGGTACTAATTTTGGATTGTTGGGAGAGATATGATGAAAAATACGTTTTATTTAATTAATTAGGCCCACTTGGAAAAAAAAATAAGCTCCCAGGGTTCTCATTTGTGCACAATGAAATTTCATCGTTTGGTTGGCAAGAGAAATTAAAACTTGCCTATTTCCTAATGTTTTGATATGTGAGATTTTTATTTTTTTTAAAAGTTTTTAAAATAATTTGGAGAATTAAATTTTTACAATGGCACTTTATAAAACCTTAGCAATAAATAAATTTATCTCTCACAAATCCTTCCTCAACATCTCACAACAACAAGTAAGGAGATGTGCAGGGGTGGGTGGAAGTTGTTAGAGTAAAGGTTTTAAATTAATTGTGTTAATTAAGTTACCTTTATTCCTCTCTTAAGATTTCACTTTAGTTTGCATTAAATGACATTTAATAATTATATTAATTATTAAATGTTTTCCTATTAGGGTTTCTTTTAGGTTTTGCATGATCTCCTTCTTAAGGATTGATCCATTGTATATTCGTTAATTCTTTTTTGTTTTGATAAGATAATTTCTCCATTTTTTAGAGCTTCAAACCCTTGTTTTTTTTTTCCATCCATCCTCTTCCTTGTGATAGGTATCCATTTGCATGCAGGTGTTCTTGGACTTTGAAGTTGGTTTTGATAACTTCTACATGGTATTAGAACCTTCCTGCTGCATGCCTGTTCTTGTTTGAAGTTTTTGGAGCTTCAAGGGTTTGCGGTTTGCTTTTTTGATCCAAGGAATCACCTGCAATTTCAAAGCATTTTGAGTCCAAACGAACCTCGCCATTGAGTCCGTAGCGGTCCAAAACCCCTAAATCGACTGTTCATTCGTCTAGTTTGGACAAAGTTGATTTGAGAGGCAAAATTTTTTACCTGTACGACCGTCTGCACACGGATCAGAGAAAAAAATTAGCCCTAGTAAAAAAATTAATTTCTGAATTTATTTTGTCATAATTTTTTTTTTTGTAAAAGTTTTTTGATTTTTTTTTTTTAAAATAAAAACAAAAAAATCCTTTTAAAGGCTTGCTCAGGCCTTGGTATAGGGTACTCATAGGTACCTATGTACACAGGCCTACGGGCCCCGTACGGCTTGCCGCTACGTTAGCCACCAGCGGCCTTACAGCCGTCTAGCGGTCTGACCGCCGACGGCAGTATAGCCCATGACTGGCCTTTTTTTTTATGATTTAAAAAAAAAAAATCAAAGTCTTTTTTATTGTTTTTTTTATAAAAAACATTTTTTTTTGTAATAAGCCCACCTGTGCATGTGCGGCGACGACCATTTAGCCATCAAATTTAGGCCTGGATTTTTTCTATGACGGCCGTATGACCGTCAAATTTAATCCAGCACTGGTTTTTTACCATGAGGGGGTTGTGTAGTGCCTTTTTTTTTGCCATCACACCTTTGTCCAGTGAGTTTCCCTCCACGACGACAGTGGATCCATATGATTCCAGCCTCATGCATGTGTGCTTTGTTTTGCACACCACTTTTTCAGTTGCAAGTGCCTTCTTGTGCACTTTCAGATGTTGTTTCTTCTCCTTCATGCACTATAGGGTGTTACACAACATTTCAGTGGATCTGTCAGGCTCTCCCACTTCAGCATTATGGGGGGTGTTATACTGTTCATGCTAATGCTTCCTTGGCTTTGCCTTGGAAGGAATCTTCCATTCTCAATTGATCAGTGTTTTTCAGACTATTGGTACTTGTGCCATCTGTATCTTCATTCCAGGTGTTTGCCTTTGTTTTCCATCTGATTCAAGTAGTGTCGTTTGGGGCACTCATGCAGATTGTTGTCTTGTTGATCCTAATCATCCTATCTTTAGAGGAGGTTCTTCAACACCATAACAGTCATCTTTTGATAGTTGTTTGCAGCTTCTTTTGCTTCAGTGATGTTCTTCATGGCTTTCAGCATCTCTTTTTGGAGTAGAGTTTTTCCCATGAGGTTTTCTCTATTTCTCCACTTTACAGATATTTGGTTGTATTTGGGTACCTGATCAGGCCTAGTTGCCGAGACCCATGTTTACTTTCATGCATTGTAGTTACCTTTGCTTTTTCTTGCACATGTTTGTAGCTGCACTCTTGCTCATCTTAAGGGGGGGTGTTAGAGTAAAGGTTTTAAATTAATTGTGTTAATTAAGTTACCTTTATTCCTCTCTTAAGATTTCACTTTAGTTTGCATTAAGTGACATTTAATAATTATATTAATTATTAAATTTTTTCCTATTAGGGTTTCTTTTAGGTTTTGCATGATCTCCTTCTTAAGGATTGATCCATTGTATATTCATTAATTCTTTTTTGTTCTGATAAGATAATTTCTCCATTTTTCAGAGCTTCAAACCCTTGTTTTTTTTTTCCATCCATTCTCTTTCTTGTGATAGGTATCCATTTGCATGTAGATGTTTTTGGACTCTGAAGTTGGTTTTGACAACTTCTACAGAAGCAAGTTTTGGAAGAAACTTTATCTAGACACTCATTATTATTGTTTCCATGTGGTTGGCATGTGTTTTATCACTATGAGGAGAGGATTTTTTTTATTTCATAGTGTTTCCCTATAATCCCATAGTAGCAAATGTTGTAACCAGAGGATGCTTGCAGGATTACAGTTTTGGAGCATTTTAAAGGTTTCTTGAAGCTTCCATTGTGGCTAAATATGTCTCCTATCCATGTTTGGATGCTTGAGGGAGGTTTGGAGGCCTTCAAATTAATGAAATTTGTTGATTTAACCCTCCAAAAATCATCTGCAACTCCTTTCATGCCCCTGCAATGTTTTGATTATCATTTCAAGCCTTTTTAAATTCTCATTAGCAGGGGAAATGATCCAACAATCAAATAAATGTATTGCATTATGGAGAATGACTTGCAATGCTGCTCTATACCACATAAATTGAAGTTCAATCATGTTTTTAATATTTGGGGAAGATTTTTAGGGTGTTTGCAAGTTCAATATGGTTATTGCTTCATTCAGAGGCTATCCCATGCCTTGGGATAATTTTCATGATATTTCATGCTTTTGTGAGTGTGAGTAAGCAAGGAAATAACCTAAATACAATAGTCATGACCTGCATGTCTTTATTCTTCTCTTGCAATGGTTAATGCACCATGTGAAGATTTCAATTGGTCTATAGAGAATTTTGTGCTAGGAAAGAAGATTGAGGAAGGAAAACATACATTTGGGAAATGGTGTAAAATGATCACTTGGTAATAAAAAATTGCACGAATGATTAGTTGTTAGACAACTATTTGACAAAATGTCAAATATTTATACAGACAAAAATGAAAAATTTACAAATTAAAATGTATGTTAAATAAAGATTTCAACTTGCTAGGTGAAATTGTATTAGTAAAACCCTTTTTACATAAGGGTATAAAAGTTGCATGAGAATGAAAGCAAGCAAAATGACAAAGAAAATTTTACTTGCAAATGGGAGAAAAAATGATAATTAGAGTAAAGTGACATATTCCAAATGCCAAATCAAGGGGATCATAACATGCAAGTGTTAGATAGAGATTCAATCAAAACTTTCTTCTTTTCTTTATATTGTAATCTTTTCTTCATTTGAAAAGGTTTTGAGTTTTGGGGAGGCTCTTAGGTTTTAGGTTTTTGGTCATGGGAGATGATATGTATTGGGATTGTTGAATGCGAAGGGTGAAGATCCTTATGCTATAAGTCCATATATTGTAATTCTCTTGCAACTTGAATACAAAGATTTGATATAATGCTATTATGTATTTTATCCATTTATGTGATGTAATATCCTTTAAATTGAAATAATAAGGTTATTGAGGTTCTTTAAAAAAAAATTCTGTTTGAGTTACCTATTTTTTTCTTTCCATTCAAGGAGTTGTGTAAATGATTTTAAGTAATTTATGAGGGTATTGTATTTCTATGTATATTGCTAAGTAGAATTTAATGATAGGCTTAAGCAAACCTTTCTGTCATAATGTGATAATTTTTTGTAGGTCATCAAGATTATGTTATAACATTACAATATGATGTGCATTATGTGACTGTGTAGCCCGAGGTAAGAAATAGTCTTTCATAGTTGTCTTTCCCCATCCTTAGAAACAATCTTCAATTTTAAAACTATTTCCTTGCATTAATTAGTTTACATTTATTTTGTGTCTCAACTTCATGCCTATAATGAAATGAGAACAAGGGGTGTACCATTATTTTTTGTAGCCATATATGTTCTTGTTGTATTGTATGAATTTTTTCTACTTTACACTGTCTTGCACCATAAGCTGAATGTTTGCATCGAACTACCCTCCTAGGTTCTACAAAGCCTAAAGTACAGGGGAGAAAAGTATGCAATCCATCTCCCACTCATTGGACATTAACCTTGAAGTTATTGAGCATAAGGGTTGGCTATCCTTTGGAGGATTTTCAAGGTTCAATTGGAAAAAACACCAACACTAGAAATGGCTGATACAACCATGTATTTTTCCTCACTCCCTTGGAATACTGAAAAACATTAAAAACTTGCACCAAATTCTTTACATCTGCACTCATCCCCGACCAATAATAAATCTCATTCAGTTATGCCAAAAAATTTCCACTCCAAAATGAAACTCAAACCTCCACTATGGTTTTTATAACATCCAACTCCTTACAAAGAGTTACCGTGAATTATTCACCAAACTATAAATGAAAAGAGGTACAATTTTTTTTCTTTGAATATAGAACATGCTTCTACATAAATTTTATCATAAAGATATAACAAAGCATTTATACAATATTTTCTACTAAAAAGAACAAACATCTATCACTTTTATATTTCAATTAAATGATTACATCTATTTAAGATTCGACATGTCATCTGCAAGAGGGAGAGCGTCACCCAAGTGCTTTACCTCCAACCATGGACTTAACTGGTCCCCCACACACCTTCCTAACTGGAAGTGGCCCTGCCCTTCAATGAAGGGATTAGTCAAGAACCCTCTTAGTTCTACCATCTGAGCTCTAGTGTTGTGCCCTACTTAACTAATTTTGTTGCACAACTATGGATATCTCCCAACTATGTACGAAATCTCTAACTAGCTAAGTATCTGGGTCATAGTGAACTGACAAGTATATGCAGAGACAACTGCTCTCACTATGGCCATAGTATTTGTATAATAGATACAATTTCTACCAAGATTAAAGTCATTTGTTCACCCAGCCTTCTTGACTTGCAATACCTTTCTTGACCTAGGGTATACTGGAACTAACTGTTCCTCCCAATAAAAATTCACAAAGAACTCATGGCTCATCATAACTTGTCCTACTAGACATAATTCGACTGAGTTGATAGGATGTTAGATCTTTCTCGAACCCCTAGGTTACTTGGAATAACTATCGGGTCTTGGAAACTATCATTGGTTTAGGATAAACATATTACAAGGAGTAACTCCCCACATAGCATTTTACCTAGAATTTCCTTGCTAATAAAAACAACTAACTAGACCTGACTGATCATAGACTAATAAGGCTACCTTCCTTAGCATAATACCCTCGACTAGGTGGTATTTGACTATGTAAAAAATCCTAGAAGGGTTTGGCCTCTCTCAAGGAATTAGTTTTACATTTCTAGGTGATAATTCAAATCACAATTCATTTATCAAAAGGGAGCAAGGATTATATCCTTTAATTTTTTAGGAAATCAAGCAATTGTAGCACCTAATGTGCTTATTAACTCATTACCTCTTTTCCTCACATTCTTTATTTATTGACGAAATGATTAGTCATAAATACTAATAAATAATAGCCTTAAGCCGAAGACCCCCTTTTTCTTATTAAAGTCTCGAATATAGCATTTTAACTTTGTTATAAAGACCTTATTTAGAAAGTGAAGAATCATTAGGTGAATAACTCATATGGGTTGTTGGCTATTACTGAATCGAACACCTGAGTTACTTCCACATAACTACTTGGGTTTTGGCTACAACCACTTGCTTGAGTCTTAACCCTAACCCACTGAGAGTGTCTACTCTAGAGATATTCTTGAAGCAAATCTTGCCAAGAAATAGAATCTTGTTGACCTTACTGGTCATAATGTAGGATGAATATTATGCAAACAAAATATTTTATGTATTGGTTAGACCTTCATTGAGAATTTATCTTCCTTTAGGATTTAGTCTTTCAATAAATTCACAAAATTATAAGTGCTTAAATTTCCTTGAACCCCCATGTTACTTAGAATAACTCTTGGGTCTTGGCTCCTACCACTGGTTCAAGGTCATAAGATCCAAGGGTTTTCCCACATAGTGGTTTCTTGGCATATCATTATCAAAACTAGCATCATGACCTAACTGGTCACAAATTATATGGAGCTCTCTTTTTAACAAACCCTCAACTAGTATTATGGTTCTTAGTATGAAACCCTAGAAGGGTTTGGATTCTAAACAATGTATAAATTAATTTTCTAGCAACACAAGTCACAAAACATTCACCTCAAAAGAGAGCAAACAATCTATCATTAATCCTTTTTACAATATTGTAACTATGGATCCTATCTGAGCTTAGTTGTTTATACTTTTATTTTGGATTTCAAATAAATTTGGTTCTCTACTAAAAAAAATCCATTAGTTTTTTATTTGTTTGCCATGGTTCCTTTCGAGGCTTGAATGCAAACCTTTGTATTTAGTAACAAGTTAAAATATTAAAAGATAATCACCAACTCTTTAATGATGAAGAGAGTATATTTACCTTGAACGGGACTTAAACCTTTTAGAAACTATCCAATATATGATCTACCTATATGAAGATTTAAGCTCTTAAGCAAAGAGACATGCTTGATATTGTGAAGACTAAACTACCCCCATTTCTAGGATCTAGCAGCCCACTAACATCTTCTCTTACTCTATGATGTATTTTGATTGAATTAAGAGAAACTAGTTGTAGTATTTCAAGACCATAAAAGAACCTAACCAACAAGGGAAGGATACTTGCCTCTTTAGCATGGACTAAGGGATTGTTCTTCCTAGATGGCATTGTTCTTGCTTTGAACCTGCACATGCTTGATTCTTTACTTCTTCTTCGTGCTCGAGGAGAATGTAACTAGAATGAACTCTCTGAAACTATATATCCCCTCATCTGATGTTACTCCTCCAACAATTAAACTCCGTTTAGCTCTTTTGATCTTTTTGAATAAGCTCTACAAAGCAGTGATATTGTTAGACAACGCAATACTTCTGCACAAAAAAACTCCCTTCCTAGACATTCTCTCTTGTTCCTTCTTCACGCCAATGGTTTCCAAGTTCAATTCCCTCCAATAAAATCTTCCCTACATAATATCTACTCCTCTGCCTTTGATAACTTTGTGGCCTCCCTCGTCCCACCTCAAAACTAAACTAGAATGGTATATTTATCTCCTCTGTTAGAATGAGCTCGACCGGTTGCCAAGTAGAGGTGAATATAATTGTTTACCCTTGATTAGTTATTGCCTCCTCATAATGCCCAATCACCACATGTTCCTTCGATTCCAAAACAAGAATTGGTTTTCTAAAAGTCAGTTAGATATCATTTGCAGCAGCTTAATAAGGACTGATTTAGAAGAAACAGTTAATGATTAGTTTCCTTTTCAAAAAAAATGTAGGATGAAACAATGTTTTGAGCAAGGTAGTTAAGGATTACACAAGAATAAATAATATGATGATAAAAGAGCTTTATGAAGTTTAAAGATTAATTAATTCTACCTTCAAAAACCATTCTATCTCTGACTATATTAACTTAAGTCGTGGCTTACTCAAGTCATCCAAATATTTAATCAAATGTCATTTTCATTTAGTAAGGTGGCGCCCAAAATATATAGTGAACGATTACACATTCTCATCACTATTTTGGCATTTAAAATATTTTATAATGAACTTTGAATTTTTAAAGAAAATTAAAAATATTTAAATATTTAAATCAAATGCATAAATTATCTTCAAGTCATATATTTCACAAGGTTATAGAATTTTTAAGTCTTTATATGGTGGTGGAACACAAGGTGGAAAATTAAATATGATATGCCACTATAATGATGTTAATAGACATTTTACATATTGAAACCAACAAAATTATTTATCCGTTGTCACGCTTTATTAAGCATGCAACTATTAGATAGCATATATTTATAACCTTCTTATATAATAGGAAGTGTATAAGTATATAAGTTCATGAATGTATTACCTTGTTTTCTCTAGTATTTTATATGCATACGCTTATATTAATATATACATAAAAATTAACGTGTATTTAATGTAGACATGTACCTATATATCATAGAAGCACATACATACATATATTGATGCATATATACAAGCATATCTTTGCATATTATATGCAAGATTCTCAACGTAAACTCAATAGATTAGCAATTGAATCAAAGACAAAAATATCTAGGTTATATAGGGATAAGGTAAAACTTACTCGAGACACAATCTAGAAACCATAGTCTTAAGAAGAATTAATGGTATCCAAAACCCTAATCTTCAAGGTGACAAGAGACTCAGATGGCATTGCTAGTGACTCCTAAGTTTACTCTTCTCCCAGGTGATACTCCCCCTCTCTTTCTGGGGATGCTCCAATCATTCCTATTGTTGAACATTCAAGATACTAAGAGCGGGAGGGGGGTGAATAAGTATCTTCACAAATCTATTGAACAAACACCATTAATTACTTTGATGCATATAACCGAGAAGAGCAAGAACAAAGCATGAAATCATACAACACATAAACACCAAAATTTTACATGGAAAACCCAATGAGGGAAAAACCACGATGAGGATTAGCTCACAATATATAGTAGTTCCAAAACCAGATACAAAAGAGGTTCACTGCAAAGTACAGAAAGCTCATTGCTTACAGGGACTCACTATCGAAACAAGGAGGCTCACTTCCTACAAAATATTATAGAAACAAAATGGATTACAACCAGAATATGAAATGATAGAGTTACACCACAAGTATAGATTTAGTTCCTTTGATGCTTAGGGTATTTGCATGCTAGTAGACTAATCTTCGCTCTTCTTCGCATTCACATTCTACTCGCACACTTCACATATATCTCCAACCTTTTTTTTTTAATCTATAAACCATCCTATATATATCTGATATATCCACATGCATCAATTAGGTTGACCTAATTGGATGCATCGCATATTTATCAAAAGGATAACTGTCGGCTTCATACAAAACTTCTTCAAAAGTAGTTCAACCATGTGGCACACTATATCATGTTAGCTAGGACCAAAGATAGGTCACTTATATATGCGCAATACATGTTAAACCATTAACTGATTATTAGGTTAGCCATGGATAGACCTAATAACAAGATAAAACACCGAACCAATTCCAACCTACCAAATGATCATATGAGCATACGAGATTGCATACATACACACTTCCAACATTCATAAACCTTTTTCCAAAAACCACAACCAACGATGATCACTGGAGGGACAATGTGGACCAAAATACCAAACCAAAAAACTAGAGGATGTAAACTTATTTTTCATATCGGTTCAAAATACCAGACCCATCTGATACCTCAATCAACATGGTGACATCAATGGCAACATAAAAGACCGATCTTGTTCATTCTTCCAACAATTTCCCCCTTTGTCATTGATAGCAACATGTGCCAAAAAAATGTATCCAAATCTCTCCCAATAGTTTCTCCAACTCTCTCCCCTTTTGACATCAATGGCAAAGGGCGACCAAAATAAAAAGGATGTAAATGTATGTACATGGTGACATTGCATTCTCAAAATCCCAAAACTCCAACGCTTCCAAAAACTTTCAGTGATTCAAAAAATTTTAGAGCTTAAAAAGCTTCCAAAATCTTTCAAACTTTCAAAACTCCCCCTTTGATCATCAATTCCACTTTCCTTCTCACCTAGTTTTTATTTTTCCTTTTCTCTCCTCCTTTTTGCCACAAAAATAAATAAATAGAAATTTGAACATTCAGAGACTCGGGTAAAAATAACACTCTTCACTTGAAACACTTTCTTGTATCTTTCTTGGATAGCTAGAAAGATATTCTTCCAGGAAAACACAACAACATCCATTCTCATGCACATGCTCTCCAACAAGCCCAACAATGTAAAAGAGGATGACCAATCTACGAATGAGCACTAACTTTCATAATCTTTTGCATCATTAAGTACTTCAGAAAGATGGTCTAATTGAACCTCAACAATTTCCTTAACAAGCCAAAAGTTTTTCACCACATCTTCTCTTTGTCTTTGAATAGTAATCAAATCTGCTTGCAATTCATGAAATCTCATTCTTTGTTTCCCTTCTTTGTCTTCAAAGATATCAAAATTCTTTCCTATGCTATTCATTTCAGATTCAATTGCTTCAATCTTACTTCTAAAATTGTCAACCGCAGTAGGCCACGAGAGACAATACTTGTAGATATCTGACATTTCTTCAATGCATTTCTTTGTCTCATTAATATGTTTGGATAACCTCTCTTTAGCTTTATCACATCTCTTTTCAACCATGGCTTCTAACTTACGTCCTTTTGGACCTTCTAGCAACATTCTCTCTTCAATAACTTCGACTAAATAATCCGGTAAAGAATCATAAACACTTGAAACATCAATACCTTTTCTAATTAGATACTCAACTAGAGCATCATTGATGCTGAGTCTGTCCACTAGAGAGGATGCATTCCATAATTCACCAATTTTATTCATCTTACCTTTAACTAACATTATCCGGATGCCATATGGATCAAAAGATTAAGATCCAGGCTATGATTCTTCTTCATTTTCCTTCTCTTCTGGAATGACGATGATATCTTCTTAGATTCTAGACGAGAATCACCAATGACAACTTCCAATTCCTTTGTTTTGGAGGATGAACTCTCCTCAAATTGACTAGACACAATCATACCAGAGTACATATCCTTTTGCAAGGATAAGAAAAAGACTTTATAGGCACTTGCACTATCCTCCATGCCTTCCAAATATCTGTATATTTGTTTTCCAACAGGAACCCCAGATTCCCACTTAACATTTTCCTTTCTCGGTAGCGATTCTAGAAAGTAGAATAATAGACATGTAAGTAAGGACCCAGAATGGAAAGGGTATCCCTCTACCAATGACATTCATACATTTTCAGTAAGATTTTCCAAAATCAAGCCGCATGTATCAAATTTCTTTTTTTCTTTCACCATTTTGTGTGCCAGATACACAAAAATAGTTGAAGTGGAACTATTGTGATTTTTGAAATAGATTTTGTAGGAAACACCATATGCAACATACCTTACAACAGGGTTGACAATAGTATTTATCAACAGGGCTCAAGGGTCTTTTTCAATTCACATCAACTCCACTTCTTTGTATTTTATAGTTTTCTTTCCTGGGAGGTCTCCAATACCACATAACTCGGTAATAGCTTCAATCACTTCCTTCATAATAGGGTAGGGTTTTTCCAACACAATGCAGTCATCCTTGAATTTACTCAAAAGAAACAAGATGAATTCTTTGTTAGTAAACCAAGGGAATTCTCCCCATAAATCCAAGCCTAGGGTTTTTATATTCTACAAATAATTCAACTTTAACCCTAATTCCATTTTCTTTATCTTTCGATGATCGAATTCTTCTAGTTCAACTACTTTTAGACTCAGTGGAATATTTCCACTCGAACCTTGATAATCGATTCTGTCGAACTAATTAATTTCTTTAGATTCAACCGAATTTTCTTCTTTTACCTTCCTCTATAGCCACGAGAGAAAAAATTATGTCACTTATTCTTGATTGTTCACAAAGATCTCTTAGATTTTCTCCAAATTGCTTCAGAATCACTCCCATGATTGTTCCAAGTCACTCTTTGAGTTCTTTAAATGCATAGGGGATCAACAATAACTTGAAAACTTTTCTTTATACACCATCGCTTTTCCCTAATTCACATTAATTGCAATAATCTTCAAAAAGCTGATAAAAACCTTCTTCCACTTCCCTGAGAAAGCCTAATTCACTCCGCAAAAGAACATGCTTGCACTTTTTCTTTTCGTTTCTTTTGCATAACCTCTATCCATCCAATATTTACAACATATCCTTGTTCCAACATTTGACACACCATATTTTTAGGGGGTTTGAACATTTATTTGTTAAAGCTCCCCCTAAGACCATGCTAGGTCTAATTCCTGGAGGAATCATCTACACCGGATGAGGGCATAGACACATTTTTCATCTCTGGTTCTTCTTTCTTCTTCCATATCTTATTCATTTCTTGCTTAATCTCATTTTCTTCAATCTTCTTCATAGGTCCATCTTCCTTTACTAGAGTAGACTGATTTCCCTTTTTACTTCTACATACTTTTGAAATATGTCCCAATTTTTTGCAATTGTAGCAGACAACATTTCTCTAGTTTGTTTGACTTCCATTAAATCTTGATTTGCACTAGTTTTCTTTATGTCCAAACTTGTTAGAGGTATAGCAGTAGCCATCAAAATATTGATTCTTTCTACCTCCATTAAACCAATTCATCATCTGAGTTCTGCATTCACTAGCTCTATGTCCAATCTTATTACATGCATAACAATGTCCAGAGAAGGAACCAAAAAATTGATTCATCCTACTCCTACACTTAGTTTCCCTATGAACAAATTTATTACATGAAAAAAAACCTCCATTGAATGATGGGTACCTTTAAGCATTTGGTTGTCTGATAGGCGGTCTTTTTCTTGGATTTCTTTTCTTCTTCCCTCTATCTTGAGTCTTCTGAATGCTTACTAGATATCAGTTCTACACATTTTCACCACCTTCATTACCTAAACCACCCTTGTCTTTAGAAGGTCTCTGTCCTGATATCAATTCATCAAGATTGGTGGAGCTTATTTTGAAATTATCTTCACAAAGATTTTCTTTCTCTTGATCTGCTTTCAAATTCATCACTTCTTGTTCAAGCCTTGAGAATACATCATACTTACTTTGCACCATTGTATTCAGACACTCATCAACTCTCTTCTTTTCATCCACTTTCACCTTTAATCCGTTAATCTCTTCATTTTCTTGTTTTAGTTGCTCACTCATTTCTCTATGTCTCTCTTTGAATTTCTTCAATTGGTCTTTCAATTTTTGGATTCATTCATTTGCTTCATCAAGATTTTCTTTCAGATCTTTGTTTTCAATTTCAACCTTGTCAAGATCTTCAAGAGCAGTTTGGAGCTCTTCTTTATCCATTTTTTCAATCTTCAAGATATCCCTGAAGCTAGTAGGCTTCTCTAGAGGAACCAAGTTTGATACCAATTGTTGAATATTCAAGATACTAAGAGGGGGGTGAATCAGTATCTTCACAAAATTATTGAACAAACACCATTAATTAATTTGATGCATATAACTGAGAAGAGAAAGAACAAAGCATGAAATCATACAACACATAAACACCAAAATTAAACGTGGAAAACCCAATGAGGGAAAAAACACGGTGAGTATTAGCTCACAAAATAGTAGTTCCAAAACTAGATACAAAAGAGGCTCACTGCCAAGTACAAAAAAATCACTATCCAAACAAGGAGGCTCACTGCCTACACAAGATTACATAAACAAAATGGCTTACAACCAGAATATGAACTGATAGAGTTACACCACAAGTGCATATTCAGTTCCTTTGATGCTCAGAGTAATCTCATTCCAAAAAACTAATCTTCACTCTTCTTCGCATTCATATTTTACTCACACACTTCATATGTATCTCCAAGCTTTTTTTTTCAATCTGCAAACCATCCTATATATATCTGATATATCTAGACACATCAATTAGGTCGGCCTAATTGGATGCATCACATATTTATATAATAGTTGGCTTCATACAAAACTTCTTCAAAAGTAGTTCAACTTTGTGGCATGCTATATCATGTTGCCTGGGACCAAAGATAGGTCACTTATATATTTGTAATACATGTTAAACCATTAACTGATTATTAGGCCAGGCATGGATAGACCTAATAACAATATGCAATAATGAACCAATTCCAACCTACCAAATGATCATATGATCATACGAGATTGCATACATACATGCTTCCAACATTCATAAACCTTTTCCCAAAACTGCAACCAACAATGATCACTAGAGGGGAAATGTAGACCAAAATACTAGACAAAAATAATGGAGGACGTAAACCTATTTTTCATACCAGTTCAGAGTACTGAAACTATCTGATACCTTAATCAACATGGTGACATCAATGACAACATAAAAGACCAATCTTCTTCATTCTTCCAACTCCTGCATTTCCACTCAGGAAAAAAAATGGTAGTTAGCCAAAAACCAATACATCAAAATCATATCATAGAATTTTCATTAATCATTTGCTTTAAATAAATAGAATCGTGTAATAACATTTCATCAAATTCATAGTGTCAAGTAACCATCATCATTCTATTGAAAGAAATAACATAACATTGCATAATTCCATCACAATATATTATTTTAAGGTTTCATAACCCCATCATTCATCAAAATAATTACCATAAAGTGAAAAGTAATTTTAAGGATCTAAGGTGGGGTGTAACATACCATCCCCCTTAAGAATTATGATCCCTGATTATGTAAGGTATCATAACATATAACAAAGTAAAAGAAAATGTCGTAATTCTCTAATTTCAAATTCAAAGAGGAGATCGAGAAATCTCTGTTTTAATCCCATTATATTTTTCACCCGTAGCTCTGCCCTCGAAAATATGGTCCTATTAGACCATTCCCTAAGAGACCTTGCTATTAATATATTGGTGGATATTGCGTGATTTGAGAATTATTTCTCTTAATGAGAACTATCTCGATATTCACTTAACATCGACAAAGCTTTCATGTATGACATTGGCTCCCGTTAACCTTTTTCTTGATCAACTTGATTTTCACTTCCTTTTCTGATAGCATTTTTGGACCAAGGAAAATCCTATCTTCTAGCTTTCCCAACTTATAGGAATTTGAAACTCTCTTCCATGCAATGCTTCAAATGGATTATTTTTAACTTAGAGAAGGTTATGAGTTATCAAATGAAAAATTAACAAGTAGAAGATAATTTCGTCCACTAGTATTACTAAGCCAAGCAATACACACACAATAGGTTCCCCCCCCTAATGCCTACTTTACTATCTCAATCTGACTACCTGTCTCTAGGGAATATTTTGAACTTATGTTCAACCACATTCTAAATGAGGTGAAAATATTTTGTCATGCCTTGAAGCTATATGTGTGTCCCCGTATAAGATAATCTTCTCAACAACACCATGCAATCAAACACTACTTTACACAAATTTGAAATTATGACGAGTACCCCTCCTACCACGTTTTTTTAAATATGAAATTGGCTACCTTAGTGAGTTTATCCACCACTACCAAGATTTTTTTGTGCCTATGCATCACTTCAAAAATGAAATTATACCAAAACCTTGACATAGGAAGATCAAAACCATAATAATGATCTACCACTTCCTCTCTGGAATTTCATGAAGATGTAAAAGTCATGTCGGGTGATGACATCCTGTCTTCACCCTCTGGCATTCTGAACAACTTTCTACATACTTGTAGAATCTCTCTCTATCTCCTTCCAGAATATAGTGGTTTCACATTAGTCTATTGTTTTGTCTCTCCAGATTGTCTTGTCTATGACACCGATTAAACTTATTATCGCACCACATTCCCTAACTCCTCTAAGTATGGTACTTAGGTTCTTCCTCAATTTCTTAGAAGTCCATTCGAATTAAAAGAAATTTCTTCCTTGGAATCTTATCACACTTGTTTCTTGAAAATGTAATGAGTAAGTGTCATCGAGGAGATATGTGCCCTTCGAAATTTGGGGCACCCACAACTTGGATTTTTCCTTGCCCCTTTTAATAATTATTTTCAAATTCATAGTTCAATTTCAGCTCAAGCCATTCCCATTGAGTAGCATTTAAATTGGTTGATTAACAATTCTTTTTAGACCTTGTTGGTTTGTTAATAACTCCAAAATTTGTCCAACAATTATTACATACATAGTTACAAAGCATGAACGATTCCCGATAGATCAAAATAATGTGGGGTATGGTTTTGTTTATATAACTTCAATCCCCTAAACTTGTAGGTGATAACTCACCCCTCTTAAATTAGCATCCTGCCTAACCTTTTCTCAAGGTATCAAAGATAACTATAAATTGATCTTCCTCATCAGGAACTCATAGTATTAGTGTCATGATTACTTCACTCTTATTTGCTCAAAGACCTCTAAAATTTCCTAACCAATCATATCTTTTACTAATAGCTACTATAGCTTAGTCTTCAACTCCAACAACCTTGTTGTGGTTATAAGAAACTTTGAGTATATATTTTTTGATTTGAGGACCATATTTTATGGAGAAATCAAAAAATTTCTTAGTTTGGTACTACATTAAAAGATTCAATTGAATAGGGAACATATCTATATTGGGTATTTTCTTGATCCAAATACTTCTCTTTTACCCTCGGTGTTTTTGAGACATTAAACTTTGAATCATCCTAAAAGTTGAATTCTTGGTATTCTTCTATTTTATCCAAATTTACCGAAATGATTTAACATTCTTCTTGATGGCTTTCTACAATTGAACGACTGTTACTTGTCTTTTCTTACCCTCCTTGGTATATTTTGCAAGCACTTTTTTATTCCCAAGGTTATTTAAGTATTCTTTTGATTTGACAAGATAGTCTCTTCCATACCTAATTTATCCTTGGAACATCTTCAAATGATCTTTAAAAGGACTAGCATATATTTTCTTCCATTTATCAAACTTAGGAAGTTTAATTTGAACTTCAGTCAAATAATGCTCTACCTAAGCTCTTGTCTATTTAGTTTCCTTTACTATCCAAGTATTTTTCTTTGCAACCATCTCTTCTAAGAAATGTTCATCCAAAAATTCTTGGTCATTTCATTCTCTTCATAACCTTAGACATTTCTAGTGTTATTTAGTTTCTTTTCTCATGTTTAACTCTTAACTCCAAATTGACCATGTCCATTCTGTTTGGTGGGATCATGTCATTTTTCATCTTTTCCTTCATGAGTTGCTCCTTTTTCTGACCCATTCTCGTATCCAACCTTTACTATAAGGTAACAAATCTCATTCTTGATTTCAATTATTATTGATATATTTTATTCTAGTTTTAAATCAAGATTATCTAAAGGTTTTTGAAATATGCAAATAATTGGTTTCTCCAATTAAACATTTGTATCATTTGACAAAACCTTCTTACCTAGCCCAAGTGAATTCCTTGCACAAGCCAAGGGAATCTCTCAATGAGTTGTAGGTTCAGTAGTTTTAACCTCTAGGAATGATTCCTTCCTTGTCCCAATGTTAGACAAGTTTTTGAGAAATTAACTTCCTTACTATTTTCCTTGTTCTTCTTTTCTCAGCCATCCTAACATAACAAATTTTTGAACATCTACTACTAATAATGTTTTAAGGGAAAATTAACGTCATGAGATCATAGGTCCAAGTGTTGAAACCGGTAGCTTTGATACCATATGTAACATCCAAATCCTTGTTAAGAAGAGTTACCATGAATTATTCACCAAATGATAAATGAAAAGAGGTACATTTTTTTCAATATGGAACATGCTTCTACATAATTGTTATCATAAAGATATAACAAAGAATTTATGCAATATTTTCTACTGAAAATAATAAACATCTATCACTTTTGTATTTCAATTAAATGATTACATCTATTTAAGCTAAAATAATAACCTATAGGAATAAGGTTAGAGATCCCATATTTGGATTCTTTCTGTCTTCCAAGACTCGACATGTTATTTGTAAGAGGGAGAGCATCACCCATCTGCTTTAACCCCAGTCATGCACTTAAGTTGTCCCCTGCACACCTTCCTAACTAGAAGTGGCCCTACCCTTCAATGAAGGGATTAGCCTAGAACCCCTTTAGTTTTACCATATGAGCTCTAGTGTTGTGCCCTACTTAACTAATACTATCACACAACTATGGATATCTTCCAACGATGTATGACATCTTTGATTAGCTAAGTATCTGGGTCATTGTGAACCAAAAAGTGCATGTAGATACAACTGCACTCACTATGGCCATAGTATTTTTATTGTAGATACAATTGCTACCAAGAGAGAAGTCATTTGTTCACCAACCCTACTCGACTTCGAATACCTTTCCTGACCTAGGGTATACTAGAACTAACTAACCCTCCCAATAAAAATTCACAAAGAATTTATGGCTTGTCATAACTTGTCTTACTAGACATAACTCTATTGAGTTAATAAGATGTTAGATCTTTCTCGAACCCCTAGTTTACTTGGCGTAACTATCGGGTCTTGAGAATTGCCATTGGTTCAGGATACAAATAATATAAGGGGTAATTCCCCACATAGCGGTTTACTTGGAATTTCCTTGCTAATACAAAAAACTAACTTGACCCAGGTGACTAGTCATAGATTGACAAGGCTACCTTCCTTAGCATAATACCCTCTATTGGGTGGTGTTTGATTATGTACAAAAACCTAGAAGGGTTTTGCCTCTCTCAAGGAATTAGTTTTACATTTCAAGTGAATAATTCAAATCATAATTCATTTATCAAAATGGATCAAGGATTGTATCCTTTAATTGTTAAGGAAATAATGTAATTTTAGAACCTAACATGCTTATTAACTCATTACCTCGTTTCCTTACATTCTTTATTAATTGACGAAATGATTAATTGTAAATACTAATAGATAATAGCCTTAAGATGAAGACCCCCTTTTTCTTATTATAGTCTCAAATATTTAGCATTTTAACTTTGTTATAGAGACCTTCTTTAGAAAGTGAAGAATCATTAGGTGAATAACTCATCTGGGTTGTTGGTTATTACTGACTCAAACACCCAAGTTACTTTCATGTAACTACCTGGGTTTTGGCTACAACCACTTGCTCGAGTCTTAACCCTAACCCATTGAGAGTGTATACTCTCGAGATAATCTTGAAGCAAATATTACCAAGAAACAAAATCTTCTTGACCTTCTTGGTCATAACGTAGGATGAGTATTATGTAAATAAAATCTTTTCCACAATGGTTAGATATTCGTTAAGAATTTATCTTCCATTAGGATTTAGTCTTTCATGTATCTAATTGAATTCTTGTTAACTAAAGATAAGACATTTGTAGAACAATTGGTCTCATCTTTCAATAAATTCATAAAATTAGAAGTGCTCAACTTTCCTTGAACCCCTGTGTTACTTAACGTAACTCCTGGGTCTTGGCTCCTGCCATTGGTTCAAGGTCATAAGATCCAAGGGTTTTCCCACATAGTGGTTTCTTTGCATATCATTATCAAAACTACCATCATGACCTAACTGGTCACAAATCATATGGAGCTCTCTTTTCAACAAATCCTCAACTAGTATTATGGTTCTTAGTATGAAACCCTAGAAGGGTTTGGATTCTAAACAATGTATCAATTACTTTTCAAGAAACACGAGTCAAAAAATGTTCATCTCAAAATAGAACAAATAATCTATCATTAATCCTTTTGAAAATATTGTAACTATGGATCCTATCCGAGCTTAGTTTTTTATACTCTTATTTTTTATTTCTAAATAAGTTTGGTTCTCTACTCACAAAAATCCATTAGTTTGTTATTTTTTTTCCATGGTTCCTTTCAAGGCTTGAATACAAACCTTTGTATTTAATAACAAGTTTAAATATTAAAAGATAATCACCAACTCTTTAATGATGAAGAGAGTATATTTACCTTGAATGAGACTTAAAAATTTCTAGAACTATCCAAGATATGATCTACCTATATTGAGATTTAAGCTCTTAATCAAAGAGACATGCTTGATATTTATTAAGACTAAACTGCCTCCATTTCTAGGATCTAGCAACCCAGTAACATCTTCTCTTACTCTATGATGTCTTTTGATTGAATTAAGAGAAACTAGTTGTAGTCTTTCAAGACCATAAAAGAACTTAACCAACAAGGGAAGGGTACATTCCTGTTTAGCATGGACTAAGAGATTGTTCTTCCTAGATGGCACTATTTTTGGTCTAAACCTACACATGCTTGATTCTTTACTTCTTCTTCATGCTCGAAGATAATGTAACTAAAATGAACTCTCTAAAACTATTTCCCCTCATCTGAAATTACTCTTCCAACAACTAAACTCCTCAACTCTTTTTCTCTTTTTGACTAAGCTCTATAGAGTAGTGATATTGTTAGACATCATAGTACTTCTACACAAAAAAAAACTCCCTTTCCAGACATTCTCTCTCGTTCCTTCTTCACACCAATAGCTTCCAAGTTCAATGGCCTCCAATACAAATCTTCCCCTCGTAATATCTACTCCTCTACCTTTGATAACTTTGTGGCCTCCCCTGTCCAACCCCAAAACCAAGCTAGAATGGCATATTTCTCTCCTCTCTTAGAATGACCCCGATCGGTTGCCAAGTAGAGGTGAATGATCTCTCAAATTATTACCTCCTAATCTTGTGTTACAAAAATATAATGGTTTACCCTTGATTAGTTATTTCCTCCTCACAATGCCTAATCACCACCTGTTCCTTCAATTCCAAAATAGGAATCAGTTTTCTAAAAGTTGGTTAGAGATCATTTGCAGCACTATAACGAGGACCAATTTAGACGAAATAGTTAATGATTAGTTTCCTTTTCCCAAAAAATGCGGGATGAAACGATTTTTTGAGATAGGTATAAGTTAAGGATTGTGCAAGAATAAATAATATGATGATAAAAGAGATTTATGAAGTTCAAAGATTAATTAACACTACCTTCGAAAACCATTCTTTCTACAACTATATTAACTTAAGTCGTGGCTTACTCAAGTCATCCAAATGTTTAATAAAATTTCATTTTTATTTAGTAAGGTGGCACCCAAAATATATAGTGAATGATTACACATTATCATCACCATTTTCTCATAATGAACTTTGAATTTTTAAAGAAAATTAACAATATTTAAATATTTAAATCAAATGCATAAATTATCCTCAAGTTATATACTTCACAATGTTATAGAATTTTTAAGCCTTTATATGGTGGTGGAACACAAGGTGGCAATTTAAATATGCTATGCCACTATAATGACATTAATTGACATTTTACATATCAACACCAACAAAATCATTTATCCATTGTCACGCTTTACTAAGCATGCAACTATTAGATAGTATATATTTATAACCTTCTTATATAATAGGAAATGTATAAGTATATAAGTTCATGAATGTATTACACTATTTTCTCTAGTATTTTATATGCATATACATATATGAATATATACATAAGCGTTAACGTGTATTTAATGTAGACATGTACTCATATATCATAGAAGCACATACATACATATATTGATGTATATATACAAGCACATCTTTACATATTATATGCAAGATGCTTAATGTAAACTTAGTAGATTATAAATTAAATAAAAACACAAGATATCTAGGATATATAGGGATAAGGTAAAACTTACCTAAGACAGAATCTGGAAACCCTAGTCTTAAAAATAAATAATGGTATCCAAAACCCTAATCTTCAAGGTGACAAGAGACTCAGATGGAATTGCTAGCAACTACTAACTTTACCCTTCTCCTTAGTGATACCCTCCTCTCTTTCTGGGGGTGCTCCAATCGTTCCTGCATTTCCACTTAGGAAAACAAATAGTAGTTAGCCAAAAAAAATTGCATCAAGATCATATCATAGTATTTTCATTAATCATTTTATTTAAAGAAGTAGAATCACCACATAACATTTCATCAAATTCATAATATCAAGTAACCATCATCATTCTATTGAAAGTAATAACATAACATTGCATAATTCCATCATGACATATAATTTCAAGGTTTCATAATCCCATCATTCATCAAAATAATTACCATAAAGTGAAAAGTAATTTTAGGGATCTAAGGTGGGGTGTAACATTTTCCCTTATCAAATTCTCCCTCATGGACTCATGAGGTGCATACAATATTTTCCCCTTGAATTGAAAACCCTCTTGAAAAAAATACTCTGACTGTAGGGTTCTATCCTTCTTCACCATATTTTTACATATTTTTCATGCCTCTTTGAAATCAACATCTTCATACAACTCCCTCGTAGAATCAAAACAACCAAAATTTACTCTCATCTCATTCAGCAACAAACGTCTCCAACTTAATGCATCAACCACACTTAGATTTTTCAATTCTACGTTTCAAAACAAATGAATAACTTTGAAGAAATTAAACCCACTTTACATGTTTTCATTTTAACTTACCTTGGCTATTTATGAACTGAAATGCATGATGATTGGTGCACAACATGCACTCCTTTGGTAGAAAATATTGTCTCCACTTCTTGAGTGCTTGTACAATTTCATAGAGCTCTTCATCACACATGAAATGTTTTCTTTTTTCTTCATTTAACTTATCGTTGAAGTAAGCTATTAGTTTTCTTTCTTGAATTAGAACTCCCCCTATCATTGTCCCACTTGAGTTATAGTTAGCTTAGAATAGTTTTTCCAAAAATTGGACATACTAACATTGGTTGCTCTATCACTTTTTCCTTCAATGTATTAATTCTTGTCTTTGTTGTAGATATCCAAAAAAATATTTTTATTACCTTTGATGGTTTTCATAATTAGTGCACAAAATCCCACTAAATTTTTGGATAAACTTCCTATTGAATCTCCCTAATCCATTGAAGCTTCTTGATTCAAACATATTCCTTGGTGATGGCCAATCCATGATTTTTTTCCCCTTTTTTGGATCCATTTTTAACCCAATTCTAAAAACAACAAACCCCAAAAACACCAAATCTTCTTTCATGAAGTAGCACCTTTTCAAATTCACCAACTTCTCCTCTTTTAGCCTTTGCAAAAATTCCCTAATATGTTGCAAATGTTCTTCCTTATTTTTCTAAATATCAAAATATCATCCAAATACACAATAAAAAACTTACCAAGGTATGGCTTCAAGACTTCATTCATCAATCTCATGAAAGTGCTAGGATCATTCGTCAATCCAAATGCCATCACCAACCATTCATACAAACCATCCTTTGTATTGATTGTGGTTTACCATTATCTCCCTCTTTTATTCTAATTTGATGGTACCCACTCTTTAAATCAATTTTATTGGAATACTTAGCTCCACTCAAACAGTCCATCATATCATCCATTCATGACAATGGGAACCTATATTTGATTGGTATCTATTTTATGTCTCTTGAATCTGTAAACATCTACTATTTTCTATCCTTCTTGGGTGTCAATAATGTTGGAACAACACATGAACTCAAGCTTTCTCTAATCAACCCCTTATCAAGAAAATCTTACACTTGCCTACTTATTTCCTCATTCCCCATAGGCATCATTCTATATGGTTTAGTTTTTTTGGAAAACTTACAAAAAGAATCAAATCTATTCAATGTCTTATGCTCCTCACTGGTGACAATCCATCAAGAAACTCCTTCGTCAATATGCCAGCATATTTTTCCAAAAATTCATGAACTTAAATTGGTAACTCTTCATTTTTCTTCACTATCCTAAGTTCCTAACTGTTGCAACCTTTGGAATGATTGTAAAAAGTGTTCCCTCTCTCTTCAAGTCTTTCAAAAATGGTTTATTAGAAACAAAATGTAATGACATAAATTATACTCCCTTCTTGGAGATGGTACAATTTCTCATTTAATCTAGACCTATTTAGTACCCTTTCATTTATGAACCTTTAAATCATCATTAATAGGCCCCTAAGACCCCTTATTTCGAATCTCGAGGCTTATTTCAACTAAAATCCCAAAAAATCAACAAAAGCTTTAATTTTTCTAACCCATCATTCGCCCACCCCAAAAATCTGGGGTGGGACTCATACGCCACCTTGGGCATATGAGTCATGTGTGACCTATTTTTAGGGTTTGAGTAGAAAATTCAAGTTTTTAATTCAAAATTTTGGTTGATGTCATCTTTTGAGGTCTAAATAATGGTAAATTAGGTGTAATTCCTATATAAACAAGCTTCTAATTCATTATTTTCATCTAGAGAAGGAAATTCAAGGTCTAAACATTCACATGCACTCAAATATTCTTTCACAGGAACATTCAAGTTTTCAAGAGCAAGAAAGGTTGAAGTCTTGGAGCAACATAATTATGTTTTTGCACATCTTCAAGATGAATTTAATTCAAGATTTAGCATTGTCAAGGATTGATGATGGTTGCCTATGGTGAATCAGATGGATTCTAGGTTGGGGAGATGCAACTATCCATCAAACCAAGCCTAATGACTTATTTACTAAGTGATTCCATCCTCCATTATCACTCTACTTTCAACCTAAGGTACATGCATCATTATAGATTATTAGAGTGATTAGACATCTCTCAAAGTGAGTCATTCATCTTCATGTTTAATTCATTCATCTTGTTTTAGGACATTAGAATAGGGTTGCATTGCATTTCAAATTTCCTAATCTTAGAGGCACTTAAGATTAGGGTTTGTATACAAATTTAATTCCAAGATTCATTGTTTTTATCAAGTTTTAATTACCAAACTAGGGGTTTGACCAAGGAAAACCCCCCATATGCAAATTAACACTCTTTTTTGTTTTGCAAGGCTTTTTACAAGTTCAAATCTAGAAATTAGGTTGAAGGAATAAAGAAAGGATAGAAGAGAGGATTCAAACTTTGACTTCCTGAAAAAGCAGGATGAGATTGATACGCCACAAGTGGAATATGAGTCCCAATACAAGAAAATTTGCAAATTTTTTAAGATCCCGAATCCACACTGTAAGATTCCTATTTCAGACTAGAAGCCCTAGTTTGGGACTAATACGACCAACCTAACTTATGAGTCCCAGTAGGCATTAAATTTAACATTCTCAACATTTCAGGCTTTCAATCAAGTTGCTATAGGTTTTTAGGTTCCCCTCTTTGCTTCTTTTGCTTTCTATTTTGTTTTGCATCCATTTCTAGGCCATTTAGTGAATATTTGCATATCATTAGGCCTTGTCATTAAATATTGCATGTCATTAGTCTTTCCAAGACCTAGCTTAGTGGTGAACCCCTCTTTAGTCATTTTTCATACCCTAGAACACCCCTATTATAGTTCTCTCTCCTTCATTTCATCCGTAGCTTGAGATCTCTAGGGGTCTCTTTGAATTTTATGTTAGTGAAATAAGAGGGTCTCAAATCTATTGTTTCGTCTTCCAAAAAGGTGGAACCCTAATTCTTACATTAAATTTTTTTGAACCTACATTTAGAGCATCTTAATTCTGATTTGGAGTGCATTATCATCCTAGATATAACTTGCATTGACTTTGCATTGGGTTTTGCATTAGTTGATTTGCATATGGAGTTTTGAAACCTTGCATTAATGAAACTGCATATAGGTTACATTTTTACATCTTGCATCATTGAATTTCATTTGAAATATACATTTGCACTTAGTTTAGACATCATCCAAACTAGAAAGCATAAATTTCACTAATAATTTTCTAAAATCTTTGCAAAAACCCTAAATTGGGACTCATACGCCCCTCTGGGTGATTTAGTCCAGGTACAGGTGAATTTTCCTAGTTTTTGGGTATTTTTTGGTGATTTTTATTCCAAATTTAAACCCCTAAAAAACCCTTATTGGGAATCATATGCCCCTCTGGGAAATTTAGTCCCATTTCAAATTTTAAGCTACATTTTCTAGCATTAAATTATTTGTTTCTATCTTTCAGTTTGTTGTTGTTAGTTATTTGTTTATGTCTGCATAGTTTTTGTTATATTCTGTGAGATGAGGATTGTTAGGGTGGATCAATTACACTTGGTCCATGCTAAATCGAAGTATAATGAAGCCACTAAACCTCAATCTACCAAACAATATCATTCAAATTCTAAGTTAAACTAAGTATTTACTGAGATTGAAAGCTACAAGCTATGAAAAGTTAAATTCCTACCCTAACCCATTCAAAATTTATCCCGTTTTGGAATTGGTGTCGTGTTGATGTGGAACAACAACCCTATTTAAATCGATTCTATGGAAGATAATCGATGAAACTATTGTGATAAAATAGATTAAAACTTGATTTTGCTAAAATGAACATGATGCAAGCTAATTAAGCATGAGTTTATACTAAAAATGATCTAAGTATGTAATTGCTAAACTAATCTAAGCTACTTCTAAACTAAAATATGTAAACCCTAATCTATAGATAAGCTAAGATGGATGCATGAAAACCATTAATGGATGTCTTAAGCTATTTATGCAACTAAAATGAACTAAAAAAAGTTAAAGATGAGTAAAATATGAGTATGGGTGCAAGTTAATTCAATAGCATAACTATGCAATTGAAAGATGGATGAGATTCAAAAAAATAAGTTTTCTCTAAAAAATATGGATCTATTTGTCTCCAAATAGGGTTCAATTTATAGAAGAGAAAATAAAAAATGAAGGGCAAAGATCAAAAAGATTAATCAACGGTTCAAGATGAAAGGAAGAAGAGGCATGGATCATGGATTCTCATCAATGGATGAGAATGCATGATGGGATTTAATCAAGGGTTCAGATTTGCTTCAAACAAACACACTTTTGACTTGCACACACAGGTCATAAGGTGACTTGTTCAAAAGGTTAAAAGATAACTTGCAATTCAAGTTACAAGGTAACTTGCATTTGAAGCCAAGTGAAAATATCCCTTTTTCAAATGATGGAGGAATAAGAATATTCTTTTAGAATATTCCCATGGGTGAGGATAAAAGGCATTTTTCAAATTAAAAGAAATTCTTAATTGCGCAAAAAAGGGATAAGGAATTCCTCCTTAGAGGAAAAGTAGATTAATTGTTTAATTAAACAGAGTTTAATCACACAATTAGGAGATTTTGGATGAATAAAGTGATTTTCATTAAATTAAATGATTTAATGACAGGGGAAAGGTGAAATGATATTTAATTGAATAACTTAGGGTTATTTAATTAAATTAGAAGACTTGGGGAATTAAATTAAATATGTTGATTTATTTAATTTAATTGGATGAAATATTAGCATGAAAGGGGGTGCATTAACTCAATTTAAAAAATTAGATTAATAGATGAAAATGACATAATTAATTAAATAGCTAGGCTAATTTAATCAATTAAGAGAAAAGAGGATGGATTTTAGAGGAAATGATGTTAGTAAATCTGTTTTGAGTGCAGGATATTGTTCAGGACATTTTTTAGTGTCTACATTTTGGCCCTTTTTGAAGTCAGGTACCTGTTGCTTCGGTTCAAAGAATAACGCTCCTCAGATGAAAACTACTGCTCAAATAAAAAAATAAAAAAATTATGATTTATTAGATGCCCCAATGGAAGGATAAACTTGACTCCTTGCCCCTTTGAGAAATCGGGCAATTTTTTTTAATTTTGGGTTGATTTCCTGATAAAGATGAAAAACTACGCCAGGGGGTTTGGAAAGGCTCTGACATGCATGAATTATACCAAAAATGTAAAAAATGATACAAAATTAGGCTTTGATTGGAAAAATTGGTGAAAATGATTATAAACCCTAGCTTAAAGGTGAAATTAGGGCAAAAAACTCTAATTCTCGAGCATAAATAAGCCAAGTAGGGTCACTTTCAATTCATTTGTGCATTCACACTATAGAGATTCTTGTTGTTTTGAGCTTTGACCCTCCGATGAAATGGCATGCCGCAAGCTTCCCAGGAACATCTCTGATTGAGTTCAAGAGTTCCAATGGCTTCTAGGCACAAGACCACCGATAGGTAACTCAAAACTTGATTTGAAATTTGACTTTTAGATGCATTTATTATGCTTTAGAATTTAGAATTTGGCAGTGTCACTATATAGCAATGCACAAATTGCAATCAACGATGCTGAAATGATTGATAGTGACACATTTTTTTATGGTGATGCTTTCCTATGATTTAAAATTAGGGTTTTTAATTTTAAATGGTGACACATGCTTATTTAGTGATTCCCATGTCGATTTAGAAATTAGGGTTAGGGTTGCCAAAGTGTAAATTATGATGCCATTATATTTGGTGACACATTCTTTGATTTGCGATTTAAAATACCTTCGAGCATCGCCATTTGAAATTTAAATATAGTGATGCTATTGCAAATAGTGATGCTATTGTGATGTCTGAGATGTAAATTCCATATTGAGTCAAATTTCTTTGATTTATTGATGTCGTGTGCTTTGTGGATGCAAGAGGTCATTCCACCACTGATGTCGTGAGAGCATAGGCCCACCATATTGGAGAGACTAAGCGATCTGTCGGAGTTGCGCTAGGATCACCTAGGAGATATTGGCCTCTAGTATGTAGCATATGCATCCATCATCTAGACACATCTATCCATGATGAATGCCATGTGCGAGAGATGACACAATGAGACCTCATCGTTCCACTTCCTGATAGGGGAGGCAATGGTAACCTTGGAGGATGTTTGGCAGATCCTATGGCTACCTATTCATGATGATAACATGATATATGATGTTGATGCCAGATTTGATGCCTGCCATGAGGTGATGGAGATGGAGGATATTATGTTAGTGACATCTCAAATCGACCTCAAGTCGTATAGGGGTCATGTTCCCACCTTTAGATTGATTATTGCAGCCATTATCTTAGGTATGGTGTCTCCAAACAAATGTAGTAAAGGATTCATCCTAGGATGGGGTTTGGCATGGCACCAAATGCTACATAGGAGGACACTCATTGCATGGGGGCTTGTGATGTTAGCCTCCTTATATCATGATTTGCACAACTTTGTTTATTGTGATGGGAGAGCCATTGGTGCAAGGGTAACTTTGCTTCATATATGGGCATGGGAGCATATTACAATGCTCTGACCTATTGTTCAGATGGCAGACATGGAGCCAAATGATCATTTCATTTGAAGATATAGAGGGGCCATCATCCTGAGGCACATTGGATAAATTGGACTCCCTTATTGGCGGCAGGTTATTGATGATATGATAGTTTTCTGCTAGCACCCATGGATATAGATTCCACCATGGTATGATGATGTCCAAAAACTATACTTTTCCAGACATACCCAATATATGCAAGGTCGTGATCACACCATTATTGAGCGGTATTTACTAGAAAGGGTGGCTTAATAGTTCAAAGACATTCAAGATAGGCCAGATGGTGGATACAGGGCCATTTTTGCTACGTCAGCTAGAGAGATTCCCACATGGGGACTGACCATTCTAGATCCCGAGGAAGTCGAGAGCTTCAAATAGTTAGTGGCTTAGCCTTGTACCTATGATCAAGGTTAGGTGGCAACACAAACTATGCCAACATATGGTGTGTGGTTTGTCCCTTCACAATAAGTGATAGATCTAGTGGGGGCTACTCCTAGATAGAGACCTAGAGGTAGGGGCTAGAGGATGGGGTGGCTAGGATGGCTAGGATGGTTAGGTTCTAGGGGCTCCACTGGTTAGACAATAGGTTCCACAACAACCTCTAATATTATAAAAAGGACTACAACAACAATAGGCATACATTGACTGGTGAGCAGGATCAAGCCCAACAACAGGTTGTCGGTATTACTGTTGAGAGGGATTAGACCCTATAGAGGTTACAAGACATGATCATAGAGAGGGACCAGTAGGTTTCCTGACGCCAACAGATAGAGGCTATGATGGTGGCCACACATGATAGGACTATTTTTTCCATATTATACCAAGAGGCTGTGATAGAGGCCACATACTATAGGTTGCATTATCAACGAGATGTACCGATAGCCTTAAGACAACTAGATTATTCACAACGTAGTGATGCATGACCATGAGTAGAGGATCCACCTGAGAGGTAGGCTGGAGAGGGTAGAAACCATCAGGGCTAGCTAATATGTATAGACACTTTTGGATTTTATTTCCTATTCTTTATTATAGATATACATTCATGGGATCCTTTTTGATAGCCTCATGGATATTGTACTTATCATTGATATATATACACTGATCCAGATTTTGTACCATGAAATTCAGTTTTTGATATATATATGATATAGATATAGATGATTTATGATGTGATGTATTCACTTTATTTCATGCTTATGATATATGAATGGGATGCTTATATTTGAGTATGTATGGATGTGATTTATTTATTCTTATATGATATGCAATGATCATGACATGACATGTGATGCTATGATATTCTCTTTTTCATTATCTGTAAATGATATGCTATGGAATGAATGATATGTGATGTAAATGATGTGGATGCATTTATTTTTGTCTATTTTCTATGCAATTAATGAGATGATTATGTATGCATATGGATGTATGGATGCAAATTCTTATGATATGCAATGATTTAAGATGCTTAGAATAACAAATCTATATTATTTGACACAATTTAAAGGATGATGTAGAGTGTATGATGTGATATGAAATGATTATGTGGATAGAGGTTTTATGCTATGATTATGAGATGCATGTATGCTGATGATTTGTGGATGCAAGATGGATGCATTGATGAGGTTTTTGTTGACTATCATGATACTAGGTTAGCATGGAAATAAGATATAAGAATAAAGAATGAATAACTATTGATTCCGATGATTTATTCAAAAGATGTAACAAGTCCATAATCCATCAAAAATTTATTAGACATGATGACGAGACAATGAAAGATGTAGGATGAATGTAGGATTATTAGGTACTCACATATCGAGATTGGGATTTTTTTTCATTCCTTATTGTTTGATATAACACATAGACACAATGCATCAAGGTATTGATAACCAGGATGACATTTTATCTAGTGTAATGAAATTTGAATCCACCAACAGATAGGATAGTTCTTGTTCACACCTTGAAATACAAAAACCTTGTTAGAATGCAAGTCAAAAGCTTAGAATACATTGGACCAAATCATACACAATAGTCAACAACATTCCGTAAATGGCCTTCCTGCACACAACTAAGCAAGTATGCACCAATATCATTTTACAAGAGTATCCACAAGCACAACAAAAAAAATATCATGATCGATGCTCCATTCCTTTCTCTCTAAATCATTTTGATAGACGTCATCGAGAGGTCCTCAGACTAGGTCATTAAGATAAATCATAAGAAAATATCAAAGACAAACAATTAGTGTTATCTATATCTCTTGCCTTGTTTAACTTAGCTAATGTGATAACTGATATTGATGCCCATTGTAGGAAGGATACATCCTAGGAAATGTTGATCATAGGGTTGTTTGATGTTAGGATGATGTTGCTAAGATAAGTCATTGATACAAATTCACTAACACATTTACCGATGATCTAGACTTTAGATTTTGACACTTAGGTTCTCACTTTATGACTCGCTATACTTGCTGTCTATTTGCTTTACCAAAGGTTTAAGGTGACACCAGATTTATTATGGGTGAGGGTTTATTGTGGGTGAAAGCGAGATGGGATGGATGGTTTTGGATTTTCTAGAATATTTCAATGTTTTTGGTATTTTAAAAATGTTTTGAGGCTATTTTTGGTCTTTTTGAAAGTTTATGCAAATGTTTTGGTTTTTGATTATTTGAGGCTTTTTAGGCATTTTGGATGTTTTCTAATGTTTTTGGTATTTTTTGAGTTTACCGAATGTTTTGGGGTTTTGAAGATATTTGAATTTTTTAGGGATTTTATGATATTTGGATGTTTTAGGGATTTTCAAGAGTTTGACCGAGAAACTAACCTAAAAGACCTATCCTAGGGGCCTTGGGGGTTGATAAAAGATAAGCCTTGCCTATTTTATACATGTAGAGAGCATTTAGGTCGATGTAATGCACCCAATTTACAAGACAGAGATATGAACAGTGATCAAAAAGTCAGTTTATTATCATGGAATCCTAAAGGACTGACCTAGGGTGTCTCGGGGACTGATCAAAGATAAGCCTTTCCTATGTTCAAGGTCAGAGACGATGTAGTTCAATGGAATGGACCCAATTTACAAGACAAAGATATGAACAATGATGGAAAAGTTAGTTTACTATGGAATCCTAAAGCACTGACCTAGGGTGTCTCATGGGTTGATCAAAGATAAGCCTTGCCAATGTTCAACCTTAGAGACGATGTAGTTTGATGAGGGAACCTTTTATTTGGATTTTTGATGTTTTGACCTTTTTAGGGATTTTGATGTGTTTTAGATGTTTTGGAATTTGACTTTACAATTTTCTATATGTTTTTGGATTTTTTGATGAACGTTTTATGAATGTTTTGGGATTTTTGATAAGATTTTATGAATGTTTTTAGGATTTCCAATGAGATAATAACCTCAAGACATACAAGAACCCAATATGATCCATAATGAATGGCCCCTAGCATGACATGATGCACTACTTCGATATAGGTAGGAAAAACTAACCCTTGGAATATTCCAAGTAGTACTAAAGGGATACAATACTTCACATCACCGAGCCATGATAAGGATGCAAATAGGCGATGGACGAATGGTAGTGTAAAGAATGATAGGACCAAAAGATACAAAGAATAAATGAAGGTGATTTTGTTATGCAAGGCACTTCTTTGCCAAGTTTTCACCTAGGTACTTTCCCAAAGCACCATTGAAGTGGTTTTCACTAGAGGATGATTTTACTTTTCTTTACTTTTTCAATCCTTTTTTTTTTTTTTTGGGATTTTGATCATTTTTTGATTTTTTTGTATTTTTAGGTCTTATACCTTTCAAGACCAGGCATAATTGTTTTTGAGATGCAAGTTGTTAGTTGGTTCCTACAAGATTTCACCTTCAGGTGTTGATAGCGAATATGCTTCTAATCCATAGCTTGCTATGACGACAAAGGGACCCAGCCAGTTAGGCTCAAATTTTCCTTTACTGTCTTTATTTGGTAGATTCTTCTGATTCTACTTTAGGACAAGATCCCCTACTTGGAAAGATTGACACTTGATCCTTTTGTTATAGCTCTATTTTAGCCAATTTTTGATAAACTTGAAAGTGATTGACGGTGTTGAGACAATGCTCGTCTAGGAATTCTAGCTCATTCAGCCGAGATACTCTATATTGATCATCGGTGATTAGATTTTGTAGTGATACTTGTAGTGATGGAAGCTGAACCTCAATAGGTAGGATAGATTCTAATCCATAGAACAAGGAGAAAGGGTTTACACCTATTGATGTGCAGATATTGGTTCGATAGGAGCAAAGAGCGAGATTTAGCTACATATGCCAATCACAACCAATTTCGTTGACTAATTTCTTTAGGATTTTTAAGACATTTTTATTTGTAGCCTCTGCTTGTTTGTTGCCTTGGGGATAATATAGGGTAGAGAATCGATGCTGGATGTTGAATCTTTGGCACAACTCTTTCACATCTTGATTCTTAAAGGGTGTCTCTTTATTTGAGATTAGGGTTTATGGGACACCGTAACAAAAAATGAGGTAATTTGGGATAAACTTGGCAATCTGCTTTCTCATTATGTAGGTCATAGGAATAGCTTCTACCCACTTAGTGAAATAATCCATGGAGGTTATGATAAAATTGTGGCCATTAGATGAATTTGGGTTATTTTTCCTATGAGGTGAAGTCCCCACTAAGAAAATGGCCAAGGTGTGATCATTGGTTGCAATTCCTGAGCTGGTGCATGAATTAGATCTCCATGCTATTGACATTGGACACACTTTTTCATATAATGATGAGCTTCCTTCTCCATGGTTGGACAGTAGTACCCCATCCTCAACAGTTTCTTAGCTAATGTCATACTAATAGAATGTGAATCATATATGTCATCGTGTACTTCTATTAAAGTAGTTAAGGGTTCCTCTTGGTTAAGACATCATCGTAATATTACTTCGATGCTTCGACAGTACAGGGTATCACCTAGGATCACAAATCAAGATGCCTTTTTGACAAATTTCTTTTTAAAGTTTGAGCTAATATCATATGGGAAGGTTCCTTTGCTAAGGTAGGTAAAGGTTTCATGATACCACGGGGATTCAGGATCAATAATGACACACGTGAATTCAGATTCAGGGATTTCAAAAGTTGGCATGAGAAGTTCTACCAAGAATTCACATTGAAGGATGTTGTTTGACATGTCCAACATTGATCTAATTGTTTCCATGGCGTCTGCTACACTATTGTTCATGCAAGGAATATGCTCAAAAGCTATGTCTATAAAGAGATCTTTGAGATTCTCTACCATATTCTTCTAAGGGGTGATCTTTTATTCTTTATTTTGGTAGTCATCATTGACTTGGTTGATAACCAATTGTGAGTCTCCATAGAACTTCATCTATTGAATCTACCACTGAATTGCTATCCTCAAACCAATGATTAGGGCTTTGCATTGAGAAATGTTGTTAGTACAAGGAAATGATAGCCTGTATGAATTTGGGATTTAATCACCTTGAGGGGTGATGAAAATAATTCCTGATTCGGATCCATGTAGGGTGAATGATCCTTCAAAGTGCATCTTCCATTGATCTGTGAGGTTGATAAGGAACATTGATTCATCAGGAAACTTAGATATCAAGGGGTTCTCTGCATAGATGGGTGATTTTTCTAGTTGGTCTACAATCACTTGTCATTTTATTGCCTTGCACTCGACATACTCTATGCCAAATTTAGTTAAGATCATCACCCATTTGGCCATTCGCCCTGTGAGATTTTCCTTGGATAACATGTATTTTAATGGGCCTATCTTTGTAATAAGCTTAATTTTATGTGATAGAATGTAATGCCTAAAATTTTGTGAAGCAAAGATTACTACTAGGCATGATTTCTCTATAGTTGAATAGTTCATTTTATAGCCCACCCAGGTTCTATTGATGTAGTAGATAGCCATTTCCTTTCCATTTTCATCATTTTGTGCTAGAAGAGCTTCTAATGTTGCTGATGTTGCTGAGATATATAAGACCAAAGGCTTGTTTGGTATTGGTGTCATGAGCATTGGAGGTGTTAGTAGATATTATTTGACCTATTGGAAAGAATTATTACATTTTTTATCCCATTTTTAGGTTATCCCTTTAAGTAGAAGATGTGAAAAAGGGTGGATCTTATCTGATAGTTGTGCTATGAACCTTCTGATGGACTGCAATCTTCCTTGTAATCCTTTCATATTTTTTAGTGTTTCCAGTGGTTGCATGTCGAGTATTTATTTCACCTTTGTTGGATCAATTTCTATTCCTCTTTGCGAGACAATAAAGCCAAGAAGTTTCCCTGATGTAACCCCAAAGACATACTCTTTTGGATTTAGTCGTACCTTGTATTCTTCAAGTCTGTCAAAGATGGGTTCTAAGAATAGTATGTGCTCACTTCTTTTCTTTAATTTTTCTGAAATATCACCCACATAATCTTCAACTATTTTGTGGATCATGTCTTGGAAGATGAGGGTCATTTACTTTTGATAGGTTGGTCCTGCATTATTTAACCCAAATGGGATCATGTTCCAGCAATATGTTCCCCATAGACAAGTGAATGCAATTTTATGTTGATCCTCCTTGGTGATAATGATTTGATTGTAGCCTGAAAAACCATCCACGAGTGATAGCATTTCATTCCCAACTATTAAGTCGATAATGAGGTTGATATTGGGAAGAGAAAAATCATCTTTAGGGCATGCTTTGTTTAAGTCTCTGAAATCACTGCAGATTCTGATGACCCTAGTGGGTTTTGAGACTAGTACTAGGTTTGAAACCCACTCAGGATAATCTATTGGTCAGATGAACCCAACATCCAGAAGTTTTTGTAACTCTAGTTTTACCAAGAGTGTTATATGAGGGTGCATGGTGTAGGAGCACCTTAAGGTCTTTTGGTGAGATCTAGCCAATTTTGGCTTGTAGGTGGTTCTAGCCAACCACCAAGGGAATAAGGACTATGATGTAAAGTCCCAAGAGTTTTTTTGATGTGTGTGCTATGGCAAACTTAGGGTAGTCTAGAGCTTTAAAGTTTGGAGAAGCCTTAATGATGAAATTAGGCAAATTTGTCAATGTAGTCTTGGTTAATTTGTCCTAAAAGTGGGAATAGGGCATTAATGATGCTCTAAGCCCAAACCAAGGGTTCTAGCACATGGGAGAAAGGTATATAAGGTCACAAAAACCCTAATACCTATGTTGGAGGATTGATTGTATGAATTGAGATTTGAGGAGATTTTGTGAGTTGGAAGAGTGCAAATTTCTTTGAATTTCTGTGTTTGAGCCTTCATCCAATCAAGAATGGATTAAAAGGACTTATCTGATGCTTTGATTCTTTCATTTGTGTCATTTAATTATTGTGTGAAGCATTATATTAGTCATTTAATTCAATTGGTTTTCTGTTTTGCAAATTTTTAGTGTTCTTGGTCTCATTGCCGGTTCAAGCCAGTTTTTGGAAACAATGATCCCCACTTGAATTCCCATGGAAACAATACCATGGCCACTTGGAATCAATTAGGGGGCTATTTTTATAGTGTAAATATGGTGTGTGGTGTCTTGGTTTACAGGGGAGATGATGAATTCATCAAGCACTAGGCAAGTGCAAGTGCATTCTAGCTAGTGGCTTGGAGAGGACAGCAGTAAAGAAAGTTGCTAAATGGATTGGTTTGTGCCAATTAAGAGCATGAGAGTGTGGGAACATGTATTCCAAACATGTTTTTTCAAGGAGGAGAGTTGAGGATGTCATTGAAGCCCTCAAAGTTGGAAAAAGTGGCCAAAACCCTAGAAACCCTTGAAAATAGGGGGTATGAGGACAGTCATATGTACGGATGCCAAAGGGACTAAAAACCTGGTAAATATTGAAGCCTAGGGTACCAATAGAAATAATCTACAAAATATTTGGGGGTTGTTAAGACCGTTTTTGAGAAAAGCCAAGAAAACGGGTTTGAGGAGGCCTAATTGGGCAAAAGGCTACAAGGCCTAAAATTGGGTTTTTCAAGAAAGCGATGGGTACAAGGTGAAATAATCCTATGAGATGGATCAATGAGGAGTCAAATCAACAAGGGGATAGTGGGAATACCCTTTTCCTAGCCCCCGGAGTGGTTAGGACACTTTGGGTCAGTGTGGAGCCTAGGGAAGCTTAGTGGTGAATTGAGAGCAATGGTGAAGAATTTGAAATTGGTGGAGTCTTATGAGGTGAGATGGGTTTAGGAGAGATCCCTGAGTAGGGTAGAGAGGAATAACCTAGGAAGACCAGAGAATAGGTCTTGGGAAGAGCAAGATTTCTCTTGAAAGATAAGTCTCCCCATCAAATTGGTATCAGAGCCATAAAAGGCTTGGCAATTGAGAGGTATATGTCAGAGAGAAGGGAATCCATAGGAGAGAACACCATGGTGACCAATGCAGAGTTGGCAAGAGATCTGACAGAGCAACAAGAAAAGAATAGACAACTTGAAGAAGCTATGGAAGAGATGAAGCAAAAACTAGAAGAGGATGCAGAGACTGCAGGCAAGATGAAAGTGCAGTTAGCAGTGGTTAGAGACAAGGGTAAGGATCAAGTTGAGGAAGACATAGAACCAGAACCTGACCCTCCATTAAAAGAGGAACCCTTCCTCAAAGAATTGAAGGCATTGAGTGGCAAGGCACTAGAAGGCATCCCCATTTTCATAGGAAGAATGGATGCAGAGTTGGTTATAGAATGGATTGAGGGAATGGAGAATCACTTTGAGTGTGATGGTGTTACTGAGGCACAAAAGTTGAAGATAGCCAAATCAAGGCTAAGAGGACAAGCACTAACTTGGTGGAATTTTCTGCAAGAAGAAAGAGAGAATGAAGGGAAGAAGCCCATAGGAAGTTGGAAAAATATGGTGGCTAAAGTGAAGGAGAACTATCTACCCGAGGACTATGAGATCCAATTGCACAAGAAGAGGAAAAATCTCACACAAAGGGAGTTAGATGTAGCTGCCTACACTGAAGAGTTCCAAAAGATGAGCCTTAGGTCTAGAGTGCAAGAAATTGAAAGCATTAAGGTTGCTAGGTATCTGAACGGCCTTAGGTGGAACATATAAGAAGAGTTGAGCCTCTTTACACTTACCAACCTCCATAGTTGCTATCAAATGGCTATTAAAGTGGAAGAGAAACTGAAAAAGAAACAAGATTCTAATACTAGGGGTAAAGGAAGAGGTAGAGACTCTAGAGGTGGACATAGAGGAGGTTTTGGTGGAAGGAGCAATGAGAATAGAAACCAAGGTGATGCTAAGGTTGGTGAACCATCCCATGAGTCAAATAGTAGAGGGGGATATAGAGGTAGAAGTTCTAACAATGGTGGAAGAGGTAGAACAGGAAGCTTTGGGAGAAGTTCTCATTTTTCTTCCATGAAATGTTACAATTGTGGATAGTTGGGTCATCCAGCCTATAGGTGTCCTGACAAGCCAGCATCTTCACAAAGTGAGAGGAAGATCAACTATGTTCAAGAAGAGGACTGCTCCAAACATTCATAGGTGAGTTTAGATTTAGAGAAAGGAGAGAATCTCATGTTAAGGAGGATCTTGATCAAAGCACCTACGGAGGATGAACACAAACAAAGGAGAGCTCTTTTTAGAGTCAAGTGCAAGATACTAGGTAAGGTTTGCAAGGTCATCATTGACTCAGGATCAACTGATAATGTCATATCAGAGGAGGAAGTACAAAATTTGAATCTCATCAAGATACCCCATGTGTGTCCTTACAAGGTTACTTGGTTGAATAAGGGGCAGAATATATTGGTCAATGAACAAGTGTGGGTTGAGTTTTCTATAAGAAAGTATCATGATAGGATACTATGTGCTGTGTTACCAATGGATGCATGTCATCTGTTTCTTGGTAGACCATGGCAATATGACAAGGAGGCAGTACACCATGGCAAGGAGAATAAGTACTCATTCAAGAAGGATGGAGTGACTTACAAAATTCAGTCTCTAATAGAGGAAACCACAGTGGAAAAGGAAGAATCTAGTGCACTTTTGATGAGTGGAAAGGAATTCCTAAAGGACATGAAGGAGGAAGAAGGAGTGGCCTATGCAATCATGTTGAAACCAAAGGAAGAGGAGTTACCTAATCAGATACCTATGACAACAGAAGTGAAGCAACTATTGGATTAGTTTAGGGACATCATTTGTGAAGGTACACCAGCTACACTACCACCTAAGAGAGCAATCAGTCATCAGATAGACCTTATACCAGGAGCAACACTACCTAACAAGGCTGCATACAAGATGACACCAGAGCAGAATAGGGAGATAGCAAGGCAAGTTCAAGAACTTTTGGACCAAGGGCTGATCAGAAAGAGCATAAGTCCATGTGATGGAAGTCCATGTGATGTTCTAGTGGTGTTGGCACCTAAGAAGGGAGGTAAGTGGAGGATGTGTACTGATTCTAGGGCAATAAATAGGATAACCATTAGATATAGGTTTCCTATTCCTAGGATAGAAGATCTAATGGACTGTTTAGTGGGTGCTAAGTACTATTCCAAAATTGATTTGAAAAGTGGCTATTATCAGATTAGGATGAAAGAGGGAGATAAATGGAAGTTAGCATTTAAAACCACAGAAGGGTTGTATGAATGGTTAGTGATTCCATTTGGGCTTACAAATGCACCTAGCACTTTTATGAGGGTGATGAATGAGGTCTTAAAGGATTACATTGGAGTATTTGTGGTTGTCTACCTAGATGATATTCTCATCTTTATCAAAACAAAAGAAGAACATATGAAGCACCTAGAACTTGTGTTGATGAAACTTCAAGAGGAAAAGCTCACCATAAATCTTGAAAAGAGTGAGTTCATGAAGCAAGAATTGATCTATCTAGGATTTGTAGTATCCCAAGGGAGCTTGAAGATGGACAAAGGCAAGGTGGAAGCTATTGTTAGTTGGCCTACTCCCAAGACAGGGACAAAATTTAGGAGTTTCCATGGATTAGCTCAGTTCTATAGGAAATTTGTTAGAAGGTTTAGTGAAATTTGTGCACTGGTTCTTGACACCATTAAAGGAGGACTTAAAACAAAGTTTGTGTGGACCGAAGAAGCCAATGAAGGATTTGAGAGATTGAAAAAGGAAGTAGCTACCAGACCAATACTAATTTTACCAAGTTTGACAAACTATTCATAGTGGAATGTGATGCAAGCAACATAGCAGTGGGTGTTGTCCTAAGCCAAGAAGGTAGGCCAGTGGCATTCTTCAGTGAAAGGTTGAATGAAGCAAAGTATAGGTGCTCATCCTATGACTTAGAGCTATATGATTTAGTACAAGCTCTTAAGAAGTGGAGGCACTACCTAATGCCCAAATAATTTGTGGTATACACCGACAATCAGGCCTTAAGCTACATCAACACTCAAGATAAGTTGAGTTTGAGGCATATCAAATGGATGGAGTTTTTGCAATCATACACCTTTACCATCAAGCATAAGAAGGGGGTTAACAACAAGGTTGTTCATGATCTTAGTAGGAGGTTGCTTACTATCCAAGAGATACAACTACAAAGCACAGGGGTTGAAGGATTCAAAGATCTATATGAAGGAGATTCTGATTTCTTAGTGATCTACAAGGTATGTACTGATTTTGAGAACCATTTTCACAGTGAATATGCAGATTATACTTTGCAGAATGGACTATTATTTAAGGGGAAGCAATTATGTGTTCCTAGAGGTTCCATGAGGGAGAATCTCATCCAAGAAAAGCATAATTGCAGTTTGAGTGGTCAATTTGGTTTGAACAAGGCACTAGACTTAGTGGAGAGGTTCTATTGGTGGCCTAAGATGGAAAGAGATGTAAGAAGGTATGTGGAGCAATGTGGAGTGTGTCAAAAGGAAAATGGAACATCAACAAATGCAGGTCTTTATCAGTCATTACCCATCCCAAATAGACCATGGGAATGCAGAAGCATGGACTTCATAGTAGGTCTACCTAGGACACCAACTGGAATCAGGCCTTAAGCTACATCAACACTCAAGAGAAGCTAAGTTTGAGGCATATCAAATGGATGGAGTTTTTTCAGTCATACACCTTTACCATCAAGCATAAGAAGGGGGTTAACAACAAGGTTGTTGATGCTCTTAGTAGGAGGTTGCTTATTTTCCAAGAGATACAGCTACAAAGCATAGGGGTTGAAGGATTCAAAGATCTATATGAAGGAGATTCTGATTTCTTAGTGATCTACAAGGTATGTACTAATTTTGAGAACCATTTTCACAGTGAATATGTAGATTATACTTTGCAAAATGGACTATTGTTTAAGGGGAAGCAATTATGTGTTCCTAGAGGTTCCATGAGGGAGAATCTCATCCAAGAAAAGCATAATGGCAGTTTGAGTGGTCACTTTGGTTTAAACAAGACACTAGACTTAGTGGAGAGGTTCTATTGGTGGCCTAAGATGCAAAGAGATGTAAGAAGGTATGTGGAGCAATGTGGATTGTGTCAAAAGGAAAATGGAACATCAATAAATGTAGGTCTTTATCTGTCATTACCCATCCCAAATAGACCATGGGAATGCATAAGCATGGACTTCATAGTAGGTCTACCTAGGACACCAACTAGTTTGGACAGTGTGTTTGTGGTAGTGGACAGATTCAGCAAGATGAGCCATTTCATTCCATGCAAAACAACACATGATGCTAGTCACATATCCCATCTATTCTTGAAGGAGGTAGTAAGGATACATGGGTTGCCAAAGAGAATAGTTGTAGATAGAGATGTGAAGTTTATGGGACACTTTTGGAAAACTCTTTGGAGGAGGTTAGGAACCAACTTGTCTCATAGCTCAACATATCATCCTCAAATGGATGGACAGACAAAGGTGATCAACAGGGTGCTTGGTAACTTGTTGAGATGCTTAACCAAGGAGTATGGACAAGGATGGGAACAAGTGATTCCACAAGAAGAATTTGCTTACAATGATAGCACAAATAGGACTATGGGTAAGAGTCCATTTGAGATAGTGTATGGCTTACATCCAAGAGGTGTACTTGAGCTTAGAGAACTAAAAGGTTATGAAGGAATCAGTGGACATGCTGATGATTTTTCTTAGTCAATTCAAGAGGTTCATGAGTAGGTAAAGAAGACATTGATAGAGGCTAACCAAAAGTTGAAGGCTAAAAGAGATGAAGGGAAGATAGACCTACAATTTGAAATAGGTGATTTGGTGATGGTATACTTGAACAAGGAAAGACTATAGAAAGGCATACCAAGCAAGTTGTAGATGAAAAGGATAGGGCCATGTAAAGTGTTGGCTAAGTATGGATCAAATGCATACAAGGTGGAGTTACCCAAGGAGATGTCCATGTCACCTATCTTCAATGTGAAGGACTTGATGAAGTATAAAGGACCAGAAATGGATGAAGAATAGTATAGTGCTGAGGTGAGTAGGGATATGGAATACCTCAAGGTACCTGATTAGACCAGACCACAAGTGGACAGAATTCTAGACTCAAGGGTGAAGAAGAAGACTAGGCACAAGTCATACATGGAGCACCTAGTGAAGTGGAGACATACACCAGAGTCAGAGGCTACTTGGATAGCAGAAAGTGACTTTAAGAAGCATGGAATTAGTGAGGAGCTCTTGACACCACAAGTTCCTTAACTTCTTTGTTGCAGGGGGAGAATGGTGCAGGAGCACCTTAAGGTCTTTTGGTGAGATCTGGGCAATTTTGGCTTGTAGGTGGTTCTAGCCAACCACCAAGGGAATAAGGACTATGATTTAAAGTCCCAAGAGTGTTTTTGATGTGTGTGCTATGCAAAAATTAGGGTAGTCTAGATCTTTGAAGTTTGGAGAAGCCTTAATGATGAAATTAGGCAAATTTGTCAATGTAGTCTTGGCTAATTTGTCCTAAAAGTGGGAATAGGGCATTAATGATGCTCTAAGCTCAACCCAAGGGTTCTAGAATGTGGGAAAAAGGTATATAAGGTCAAGAAAACCCTAATACATGTGTTGGAGGATTGATTGTATGAATTGATATTTGAGAAGGAGATTTTGTGAGTTGGAAGAGTGCAAATTTCTTTGAATTTTTGTGTTTGAGCCTTCATCCAGTCAAGAATGGATTGAAAGGACTTATTTGATGCTTTGAGTCTTTCATTTGTGTCACTTAATTACTATGTGAAGTATTAGATTAGTCATTTAATTCAACTGGTTTTTTGTTTTGCAAATTTTTAGTGTTCTTGGTCTCATTGCCGGTTCAGGCCAGTTTTTGGAAACAATGATCCCCACTTGAATTCCCATGGAAAAGCTACCATGGCCACTTGGAATCAAGTAGGGAATTGTTTTTAAAGTGTAAATATGGTGTGTGGTGTCTTGGTTTGTAGGGGAGATGATGAATTCATCAAGCACTAGGCGAGTGCAAGTGCATTCTGGCTAGTGGCTTGGAGAGGACAGCAGTAAATAAAGTTTCTAAATGTATTTTTTTGTGCTAATAAAGAGAATGAGAGTGTGGGAACATGTATTATATACATGTTTGTGCAAGGAGGAGAGTTGAGGAGGTCATTGAAGCCCTCAAAGTTGGAAAAAGGAGCTAAAACCCTAGAAACCCTTGAAAATAGGGGGTATGAGGACAGTCATATGTACGGATGCCAAAGGGACTAAAAACCTAGTAAATATTGAAGCCTAGGGTACCAATAGAAATAATATATGAAAATATTTGGGGGTTGTTAAGACCATTTTTGAGAAAAGCCAAGAAAACGGGTTCTAGGAGGCCTAATTGGGCAAAAGGCTACAAGGCCTAAAATTTTGTTTTTCAAGAAAGCGATGGGTACAAGGTGAAAGAATCCTATGAGATGGATCAGTGAGGAGTAAAATCAACAAGGGGATAGTGAGAATACCCTTTTCCTAGCCCCTGGAGTGGTTAGGACACTTTGGGTCAGTGTGGAGCCCAGGGAAGCTTAGTGGTGAATTGAGAGCAATGGTGAAGAATTTGAAATTGGTGGAGAGTATTATGAGGTGAGAGGGGTTTAGGAGAGATACCTGAGTAGGGTAGAGAGGAATAACCTAGGAAGACCAGAGAATAGGTCTTGGGAAGAGCAATATTGCTCTTGAAAGATAAGTCTCCCCATCAGTGCATCTTTCTTAACTTCTACATGACTGGATTGGCTTTGGTATAGACTGCTAAATGATGCACAACTAATTAAGGATCAAGTTAAGGAATATATATGTATGACCATGCAAAGTTAGCTCTCTTCTCTTCAGGAATGCTGCTAGGTTCTTCTCTTCTTCATCCAATAGGGATTTAGAATAGAAAAGGATCTTGGGTGCTTCTTATGTTCCCAAATTGATTGGAATAGCCTTTTTTGCTTGCACTGCTAACTTTTCAGGATGCATGGAACTAAGGGGGAAATTGAATCCTTCATCCTTTGGTGTTGTGAACAATTTTTTCCTTAGTTTTTTTATTTTTCAGCTTTTACTTTTGGCTTCGAGAGGATCCACGTGCAAAAAGAGGTTGTGATTCTGAAGGGTGTGCAATGCACCACATTGTGGTTGTGCAAATTTTGTTTATCACTTTCCTTTCACAAGGAAGTCAGGTTGTGTGTCATCTCAGTGGAAGATTCCTCAAAAAAAAATTTCGCAAATTTGAGAATACCTGCCCAGTTGACACATCATCTCTTCATTTCCAGGAAGTTGTGCTTTAGAGATTTTTCTCTTTGGAGTTTTTCAAAGCGTACTTTTCTTTGTTTTTTAGGAGAAGGATTTGAGTTGGTGCCGCCAAAACCATTTGATTGGTCAACACAACTTTTTCCAGGATTTTTTCTAGGATTTGAGTGTTTATGGAGGGAAATCCTATTAAATATCTAAGAGATATTAATGCAACAATTGAGAGTTGATGAGAAAGGATTTCCATGACCTAACTGAAGATCTATGATTAGATTCTGAGCTATTAGGTGCAAACATTTGACAGTCATTACTTGTAGGTGGAGGTGGAGTTTCTCTCTCCTTGATGGCTACAAGTTTGAGGCGACAACAAAAGAAAAGAGTTCCTGAAGTTTTCCTTTTGAAAATAAGTTTCTTTAGTTTTTCATAGTTATAGGAAGTATTTTTTAGTTTATAGAAAACTACTTCACTTTGGCATGTTATATCTATTTTAACTCAAACTATTGTCAAATTGGAATCTGATCTGTATTTTAAAGTTCATTTAATAGTTGAAGTACAAACTATTTGGGAGAAATATTTGAAACTGTGAATTACCTGGCCTCTGTCGATATATCCTTCTTTATATCTTCATCTAGAATAGAATATTGTGTCTAGCTTAATCTAAATAGTTTGATTATTTGATTTTTATGTTGTATGTTTACATGATAAAATAATAGCCTATAAACACTAGATTATGTCATTGAAATTCTCTATTTTCATTAAAGGTTATTATTTCTTTGTGTTATGCTATATTAAAAGGAAGAGTTTATGTGGCTTTTGAATGTTGCTGTTAACTATTGGAACTTTTATACTCGATCGGATCTTAATGAGCACTTCCTATGGGTGGATTGAATGATTGCACTGTGCTTATATCTAGCCTCTTCTGTTTTTGCTCTTCCCAATAATCAAGGTATATGGCATTTTGTGTCTATCATATCACTCATAGAAAAGAAATTGAGGTTTTGAAATGTTGTAAAATCGTTGGCGTATCACCACTTTCATGTTTACATTTCTTTCTACCTATTTTCCCAAACTCAGAGAAGAGAAATATTTCTATAAAAATCTCAGAGGTATTCAGTGAGGCATAGATTGGTCCCCTACTCATTGAATTTCCCATAAGACTGTTGGAGAGGCAGAAACTTTGATGATCAAAAAATATTTTTCTAGCACACCCGGTGGGACAAGTTTTTTGAAATATTGAATAGAAGTCCAAAATATTTCTTAAATTAGGACAAGGAAAGAAACTAGAATTTTCAGGCCTAGAGTCCAAAAAAGAGCATCTTCAAAGGGCCATTTCTAGTACTCCTAGTTACCATCTTTGTTACCTAGGAGAAAAAAACTTACAGGTTTTGTATCGCCTGTAAGAAGCAATAGAGAAAGGAGTAAAATCCCAGAGTTTAGAGCCTTATCCACTCCGCCTAGAGGCTGAAGTTTCCAAATAAGCATACTAGTTTACCCAATTTATAGGAATCTTTTCTCCATGGCTTACGTACCCCGTCCTACTCCTAAAAAATTTGTAACCTGGGATAGTGGTAGTCGGCTATAGCCACCTACTCCTCCAAGTCTCTGGCACACCATACTCACAAATTCCCTCAAGGATATTCTGAAATTCTCTAGAGAGGACTTTAAAACCCCTTCTGAACACCTCCAAGATGTAGCAAAGGTATGTAGAGTACACAATATAGTGGAAGAAAAGATTTCTATGAGATTGTTGGTTGCCTCCTTCAAAGGGAAGACTCAATATTGGGATCGATCTTTGACTTTTGATTCTATCAACTCATGGGATCAACTTGGAGAAAAGATATTTGAACATTTTTTCAAAGAAAGGAGATCGTTCTTCACTGCTACATAAATTGATCACCATCAAGAGAGATTCACAAGAGGCCATGAGTGATTTCAACACTAGGTTTCACAGAACTTGGTAGAGGATCCCAGTGACTTCCTGACCTTAAGATGTGATGGTGTTCATGTTCTACCTAAAGGCTATCAATTCAGATATTACGGTGATGATAACTTCCATGGGAGGAGGTATCTTACCCGATGCGTATGAGTTGGTGGTATACGCAAAGAATAGTTTGATAGATGTTGGAAAGCTTCCACCATGACCACTGATGCCTATATTTGTGGAGATTTAGAGTGCACCTTGAGAGGAAGTTGCTCCGAGCACTTCCGCGATGTAGGTGATGAGTTTGGGTTCACCACAATCCACGTACATATACCCCACCACATAACCGAGCATGTTGAGTTCTTCCTCTATAAAAACAAACAACAATAAAATGAATAGCCTCAAGTTGTCCTTTTCTAATGAGTTAGTTCTCATCAAGTGACAAAAATCGACCCCTCTGAAGCAAGCTACTCAAAGATATCAAGGAGGAAGGCCATACTATTAGTAGAACAAATACCAAGCACCCTTGAGTCGGGGATGTCAACAAGCGACATCCGAAAACCAGATAGTTCTAGTCACCATGCTATTACAAATGGTCAAGGACAACTAGAGAAAAGAGTTAATCCTAGGCTAGAACAACTTTGTGGAAGATGAAAATGCATGGTGCTTCCCTTGCAATGATAGTCATATGCCCCAAAATTTCCTAGGGGGAAATGTGCAACAAAAGATAGCAGAGCAAAGAAATAAAGGCATGCTTCCAAATGCGTAAGGATACGAGTCCTCCATAATGGAGAATACCCACTTTAGGGTGCAAATGCAAGGGATGTCCATAGAGAAAGAGGTGGATATTTCACCCAATCAAGTGCTATTTTCTTGGATGGAGGAAGAAAATGTGGTATTTGCAAATGAAGCTCCAATGACTAGTACTCTACAGGTGTAGTCATACTACAACACTAGATCCAAGAGAAGGCTCACAAGAGAGTACATGCCACAAGCTCCACCTCATCCTCAGCCACGCCAACCACTATCATAGGAAAAATAGTTGTTGTAGTTGACTATTCGACTGACTTAGCAGTAGTGGATTCCACCATTTCCTGAAAAACAGTCAGATAATATGCCTAACCCATTCACTACGAACCGTTTTCCTCCAAAGATGAGGGAGATTCCATCGCTTAGGTGGAAGGTCCTACCAGTCAGAGCACTCAATGTGGTGGAGCAGTTGAAGAAGGCACTTAACAATGTGTCTATATGGGATGTTATATCTATCCTCAAGCAAAAGACATTTATTTGGGAAGCATTGAAAAATGAGGAACAAAAACTACATACAGATGCAACTCTGCCATGCGATCAAAGTAAAGATAAGAGACCCATGTCGGATCCTCAAGCTCTAAAAGCTACAACTTATACAAATGACATGGGAAATGAAAAATAGAAAGAGGTAAGCAAGCCAAAGTCCACACCTTTCTTTTTGACATTAATTATGGGAGATAAACTTTTGCACAATAGTATGATTGATTTAGGATCCAATACAATGGTCAGGCCAAAGCAAGTGGCTAATACCTTAATGCTTTAGTATGAGCCCCTTGAAAAAGGAATCATGCAATTGGATGGAAAGAAGGTTGTGATAGTTGGCCAGATAAAAGATCTATCTTTGACCCTATTTTCATACCCGAGCCAGACAGTCTTGCAAGAAGTAGTAGTGAAAGACATTCCCTCGGTCTTCGGTATGCACATCTTTCCAAAGATTTCACTGCAAAGCTTGGCGAATACTTGGAATTGGACTAGTGCTATTTGATATTGAGAACCAAACATAGGGAAAAGATGAAGATCTTTTCAGAATCTTTGCACCTTGAACATATAGTCGACAATGGCTTCCTTTGTTTTGAAGCAATGCATACCTCCTTTTCAAGAAAAGAGGGATATTGGGTGGAGATATTGGAAGACAAAGAAGACACAAGTGAGAGGAATCTCGAAGAGGAATTTCTCCTTAACTAGTTCATCGACTCTGACCCATTCGATAATTTTCATGCCATGGGACTGGGCACATATGTGATCTTCGATGATGACCTGATCTATTCGAAACTGGTGAAGGATCAGGAAAAATATGATGATCCAACAAATAATCATCTATGGACCTTGTACTTTGATGGTGCTAAATGCAAAGCTGGTTCCAGAGGAGGATTCTGATTACTACCCCTGACAGGATCAAAGACCCTCAAGGCTTATCATTTTCAAATTTTGTGCTCTAAAAATGATGTGAAATATGAAGCCTTGATCCACGGTTTGATTCTCGTTGAGTGAATGGGTGCAAAGAGGTTATAGGAATTCAAAGATTCTAAATTTATTGTCAGCTAGGTCCATAGGCAAGCGACTGCTAAAAATACAAGAATGAAGTCATATAGACCTCGAATATGAGATTTGATTGAAGGCTTTGAAGCTTTCAATGTGCAAGTCACTCCCCAATCCAAAAAAAATGTAGCTGATCAAATGGCTTCAATCGGATAATAGTTTGAACCTATTTCCAATTCAACAATAAAGCATAACACAGTACAACTCATCGTCTGACCATCGATCCCCGATAATGATCAAAACTAGCAAGTGTTTGAGGAAGACACTTAGATTGCCACCTTTATCCAAAAGTCAGAAGGAGTTTCAGACTATTCACAACCAGGAGTCCAACCTTCTGAAGAGTAGGTCATCCAGCTAAAAGGAAATAAGCTCCCTCGAGGCTTAATTTACCTCGAAAATCTCTTTGATTGTGAAGATGTTAGGAAAGAAAAGCAAAGGTTTACCACATATGAAAAGTATTATGAAGAGTTCGATGTCGGAAATGGCAGAAAGCTAAAAGTTGGAAGGAATGTTTCGTGGGAAGATAAAGAAAGGTTAAGGGATTTGTGTTCTAGATACAATGGAGTTATAGCTTGGACCTATGATGATCTTAGAGGATATGATCCTGGCATAATTTAGCATACCATTGACTTGGCGGAAGGATCAAAACCTATCTGACATAAGCAAAGGCCTATCAATCTGAAAGTCAAGGTGTTGATGGTGCATGAGCTCACCAAATTGGTTGAGTCCTGAATCATATACCCAATTAAGAACTCAACCTGGGTGTCTAATTTGGTACTCGTTCAAAATAAAAATGGTGACATTAGTCTTTGAATTGATTTCTGAGATCTTAATAAAGCTTTGTTGAAAGATCACCGCCCTTTTCCGTTAATGGAGAAAATCCTACAAACTGTGGCCAGATCGGAGATGTTCTCATTGCTTGATGGTTTCTCAAGGTACAACCAGGTATATGTCAAGGAAGGTGACCAACATAAAATTACATTTACCACCAAGTGGGGAGCGTTCAGGTATGAAAAGATGCCCTTCAAAGTCTAAAATGATGGTGCAACTTTTCAGTGAGCCATGGACATTTATTTCAGAGGATTGATCAATATGATAATTCTAATCTATCTAGACGACCTGACATTTTTTTCAAAGTCAAAATTTTATCATTTTGATCATCTATAATAGGTCTTCCAGAAGTGTCAAAACTTCGGGATTTCTTTAAATCTCAAAAAATGTGTTTTCGGAGTACCTCAAGGTAAACTACTTGATTTTTTAGTATCCAAGGAGGGAATTGCAATAGATCTTGAAAGAGTGAGATCTATAATGGATTTAACCCTATCAGTGAATCAGAAAGGGCTACAGTCTTTATTAGGGAAGATTAACTTTGTCAGTTGGTTCATTTTAGACTTTGCAGGCATCACAAGACCTATCACATTGATGCTCAAGAAGAAATTGATGTTCAAATGGACCCCTAAAGGCAAGGCAGATTTTGAACAGATAAAGATAAACATCTATGCTACTCTGGTGTTGGATAAATAAGAATTTTCTAAAGATTTCTTGTTTTATGTATACAACGGTCAACATAGCATAACTTATGTACTCACTCAGAAGGATGAAGAGAATAATAGGGAGAATCTGATTTCTTTTCACTCAAGAACCCTTAAGGGTTATGAAACTAGATACAAATTTGTATAAAAGTAGTCTTTTTCCATTGTTAAAATCCTTAAAAAGTTTTGACACTTGGTGTCGGCCAATAAAATTACCATCCTGGTTGCTCACCAAAGTGTAAGGGAGTATATTATCAAAGGAGAAATAACTGAAAAAGAGAGCTAATTGGATCAACAAGATCTTAGAATATAATGTGGAAATCAAACCGGCTAAGCTAGTTTGGGGAAGAGGTCTCTATGAGTACCTTGCATAGGAATCAATTTTTGAAGCTGACAAAGAGATTGATCAAGTCTACTCAAATCAGTTTGAGTCTGACAACTCCTGGGTGGTGTATCAAACGTGATATATGCAAAAGGGGCACTACCCAACCAATTTCCCATTCCACAAAATGAGATACTACCAACTGCAAGGCACTAGGTATGTATTAATTGAAGGGAATTTATTTAAAAGAAATTATGATGGTGTCTTGCTCCGATGTTTAGATAAGAACCAGATAGAAAGGGTTCTAAAGTATTTCTATAGAAATCTTGAGGGAAAAGACTTCTCCACCAAGACTACCACCTTGAAAATCATGCGAGTAGGATACTATTGTTCCTCAAATTTTTTTGAAGTGCACTATTTGGTGTATAAATGTACTCATTGCCAATTATTTGTTGGAAAAAGAAAAAAAAGTGTATTGCCCTTAAGTCCAATTGTAACCGAAGAGCCTTTTGCTCAATGGGGTTTGAATTTTGTCAAAATGATAAATCCCATCTCTAGTGCTAGCCACAAATGGATCCTCACGATGACTAATTACTTCACAAGATGGATAGAGGCCATCGCCCTAAAAAATGCTACAAAGGACGAGATTATCAATTTCCTCGAAGAGTTGGTGACCAAGTTTGGTTCACAAAAAACCATCATATTCGACAATGCTCGGGCCTTTATTGGTTTGAGAATGTGAGATTTTTCTATCGAAAATGGGATCTACCTCAAGACTTCATCAAAATACTACCCATAAGGAAATGGGTTAGTGGATTCAACTAGTAAAAACCAATTAGGTTAATCAAGCGCATTGGGTTTGAATGACAAAGAGACTAGAACAAGCACCTACATGCCACTCTACGGGTAGATAAAATCACTCCAAAGTAGATCCTGAAGGCATCTCCCTATTAATTAGTGTATGGGAAAGAGGTAGTGTTACCTTTTTCAATGGAACTCCCCACTCTACAACTACTAAAAGCCCTTGAAATAGAGGAAAGCGCTGGAATGGATGTACATATAGTGAAACTCCTCAAGCTTGACAAAGATAGAGAAAAGGTATTTGAAGCCATGATTGGTTGCCAAAAGATGGTCAAATGGTGGTTCAACAAGAAGACTTTTGACCTAGATTTACAGGAAGGAAGCCTAGTGCTAAAATATGATGAGCACTCTGCAAAACAAGGGCAACACACCAAATTCGAAGCACTGTGGATGGGACCATTTTGAATTAGTGCATGAAAAGAAAAAAATGCATATGAGCTCAAAGATATGGAAGGAAATTCTTTAGATATACTAGTGAACAATATTTATCTAAAATTATTTCATTAAAATATATTGTTCTTTAAATTTTTTTACAGTTATGTATCATATGTAATTTTTTTGTAAATACATTTTAGTTTTAAGAATAAGCCATGAGAGAAATAAGAAACACAAAGGAAGTAGGAAAGTACTATATTATATATATTCATTGAAAAATTTACAAATATAATACAACCCGAGGCTCAAATTTTAACTTGAGGCTCTCTCGAGCAAAACCCAAAAAGAGTCTTTGAGTAAAAAGAGAAAAAAAGAATAAAAATGAAAGTGAAATACAAAAAGATCAAAATATTAGGCCTCCAGTCATAGTTATGTGGGTAGGTTGCCCGTAGTCATTATTTTCTTCTTCTTATTCTTCTTCGTTGATAGGGAAATGGGGGACACAACAAAACACAACACACGGACCTCAACCTCTAGTCTCTCTGATTGTATGCTAGAAACTCAAAATGCTTCCTGAAGTGATGCAGGAGAATCCTTGGTTCTTTGCAATCCTGCATCAACCAAAAATATTTTCATTTCACTTTTGTTCTTGTTTATTTCAAGTTGGTAGATTCAGTATTTCATCATATTTTCTCACTGGACATTGTGGATCTATGTTTTCATCATGGACATGTTCATTTTCCTTATTCCAAGATTTCAGCACGATTGGATCTTTTTCCGACAAGTTATCACTTTCGAATTGAGTGAGTTTCTAGAATAGAGCACTGAAGCAGTTTCAAGCCTAATGACTAATTTTATTTCTTGTGGATCCTTCCTGTAACTTGCGGATCCTCGCGTTGTGTTTCGAATTGTTCCATGGAGTTTCCTTGACCTTAATTTAGTCCAAACTTTATCATATGCACTTGCTGAGGAGAAATTCAAATTGAAGGCTGACCTATTTCATGCATGTTACGTTTCCTTCATCAAAGATGTAATGATATTTGGCTGACGCGAATGATTCTATATTTCAGATGTGATATAAATCATTGTAGTAGATCATTAGGATGAAGATTAGAGGGAATATATGATTCAATCTATAAGATTTTATCTCGCATTAAGGAGCATGTAGGAATACTATATTTTGAGAATGTTGTATCAGGTCTATGAGCCCAATCTGTAAACCCAAATGTCGTCGACTGTATGTAATTGAAAATTTGATAATAAGAGTGTTTGAATCTTCATTTGCCTTCATATTCTGAGTGGCTTATGTTGTGTAACTCTTGTTGCACGGTCCAGACTATTCTCCTTGAGGACCCTCCTACTGTGACTGCACCAAAAAATTGGTATCAGATTGAGATTCATTTCATGAGAGATTGTTAGAGTTTGTGAAGTCTTATTGAAGACTGGTTGTGGGGTGGCAGACTAAGGATCTGATTTGCAGCTATATAGGACTTTTGTAAAGACGATGGGAAGAAGAAATTGTAGAGGAAATGGAGCATGTGGAAATGAAGATCCATCTATAATGGAGATGTTAAGAGGAATTGTTGCTAGATTTGAAGCAGTCGAAATGACCCAAAGGAGATGTCAACCAGTCGATGATGTGAGTGATGAAGAGGTAGAAGATCAAGAAGAAAGGGAAAGAGAATATCAACCTGGTCTTGATTAGGGAGAAGAGAGGTTCATAAGAGCCCTAACCAGAGTAAATACTAAACCACATTTCAATCCACCAGATTATAGTGGTAAGTTGGATTTAGATGAATTGCTTGATTGGATAGTGGAGATGGAGAAGTATTTTGATTTTGAACATACCATTGAAGAAAAGAAGGTGAAATTTTCTTGTATAAAGCTGAAAGGACATGCATCCCTTTGGTGGGAACATTTTCAGATAGATAGGCAAAGAAGAGGAAAGTAGAAGATTAGTTTGTTCCAAAATTTGTAGAATTTGAAGCAGAAGGAGTCAAGTGTGACAAAGTATACTGAGGAGTTCTACAATTTGAATATCAGATCCAGACATTTGGAGGATGAGACCAAGCAAGTAGCTAGATATGTGAATGGCTTGAGGTCATCTATACAAGATGAGATCAGTTTGATCAATTTGATGAGTATGGAGGAGGAATATCAATGTTCCCTAAAAGCAGAAGAGAAGCTAAATAAAAGACATGAGCAGAGACAAAGAGGAAGAGGTGGAAGAGTCCAAAGAGGAAGAATTTTTACTGGAGGAGGAAGACGATCTTTTACATATCAGAATAAAGATAAGGAAGTCAGTAAGATTGATAATCCATACTATAGAGATGATGGAAACTCTTACCGAAGAGGAGGATATGGTGTTTACCAAAATGAGGGTTATAGAAAAGGTGATAGAGGACAGGAGAAAAGAGTATTCAAGGGAACTTGTTTTAAGTGTGCTGGAGAAGGTCATATATCATTTGAATGTAATCATGGAGAGACAAGAAGAAATATAGAGAATAGTAGAAGAACCTTTTCTTACGAGGATCATGTCGGATCATCTAATAAACCGGAAGAGGGAGAAGTGTTGGTGAATAGAAGAGTATTGTGCAATGTGAGATGGAGCACGAACCATTGTAGAGAAATAATTTGTTTTGAACCAGATGCAAGGAAGTTGGTAAATGTTGCAGAGTGATTATTGCTAGTGGAAGCTCTGAGAACCTATTTTCTAAAGAAATGGTGACCAAGTTGAAGCTAGAAAGATTGGAACACCCGAAGCCTTATAAGATAGCATGGATTCAAGATGAGCATAAGACACTGGTAAGTGAACAATGTTTGGTGAAATTGAAGATAGGAAATTATCATGATGAAGTTTTGTGTGATATCATGCCTATGGATGTATGCCATGTTTTGTTGGGAAGTCCTTGGCAGTATGATAGATAGGCTATTCATGATGGAAAGAAGAACACATATACCATTTTTTCTAATGGGATGAAGCAAACTTTGTTGCACTTGGAGGATGTTCCTAAAGTTGAGGTTTGCATGAGTGCCATAATTTGTTTGGTTGATGGAAGGAGGTTTCTGGATGGACTGAGACATGAGAAAATGTGCTATGCCTTGGTTCCTAAGAAGGTTGAAGACTTGAAGCATGTAGAAGAACAACCAGAGTAGAGAAAGGAGTTATTGGAAAAATATGAAGCTATCAATTCAGATAATGTACCTGATGGATTGCCACCTATGAGAAGTATTAGTCATTGCATGGATATGATTCCTAGAGCTACTTTTGCTAATAAATAAACATAATGGATTGACACTAGTAGAGAATGAAGAGTTGAATAGACAAGTGAAACAGTTGTTGAGGAAGGGTTTGATCAAAGAAAGTTGAAGTCCTTGTGTAGTATTTGTTGTGCTAACACTTGAGAAGGATGGAGAATGGAGGATAAGTGTAGAATCTAGAGCCATAAACAAAATCATGGTGAATTATAGATTTCCTTTGCCCTAGATGGATGAGATTATGGATTGTTTGAGTGGAGTTAAATATTTTACACAGATAGATTTGAAGAGTGGATATCATTAGATTAGAATCAGAGAAGGGGAAGAATGGAAGACAACATTCAAGACAAATGAATGATTGTATGAGTGGTTGGTGATGCCTTTTGGACTAACAAATGCACTGAGTACTTTCATGAGGCTGATGAATGAGGTATTGAAGAAATTCTTGGGTAAGTTTGTGATTTTTTATTTGGATGACATCTTGATTTTTAATAAGACTAGAGAAGAACATTTGTTGCATATAATACAAGTTTTGCAGAGGTTGAGAGAAGAGCAATTGTTGATAAACATTAAGAAGTGTAGTTTCATGAAGGAAGAATTGGTATATCTGGGATTTGTGATATCTGTTGATGGATTACAGATGGATCTTGAGAAGATAAGAGAAATTGTTGAATGTCCTACACCAAAACATATTGGAGATGTAAGATCATTTCATGGATTGGCTAGTTTCTACTGAAAGTTCATTAGAAATTTTAGTTCTATTTGCAGTCTTATGACAAAAACAATGAGAGGAGATAAGAAATATTTTAGGTGGACATCTGGAGAAAATCAAAGTATTGAGTTTTTAAAATAGAAGGTGACTGAGCATCCTATGTTGGCTTTACCAAAATTTAATAAGGTATTTCAGGTAGACTGTGATGCAAGTGGAAATGCAATTAGAGCAGTATTAAGTCAAGAAGGAAGACGAGTAGCTTATTTTAGTGAGAAATTGAATGATGCTAGGAGAAGGTATTCAGTGTATGACCAGGAGTTTTATGCCATAGTTCAAGCCTTGAAGAAGTGGAGACATTACTTGTTGCCTAAGGATTTTGTGTTGTATACAGATCATCAGGCATTGCAGTATTTGAATAGTCAAGGTAAGTTGAATTAAAGACACATGATATGGGTAGAATTCTTGTATATTTATTCTTTTTTTCTGAAACATAGGAGTGGAAAGACAAATAGAGTAACTGATGCTTTGATTAGAAGGAATTTACTGGCAGAAATGAGAGTGGAGGTATTAGGCTTTGATGAATTGAAGAACTTGTATGAGGAAGACCCGGATTTTGCAGAACCTTGGAGAGCTTGTAAAAAATAGTCTTGGAGGATACGAGTTAGTGGTTGGATTATTTAATTCAGGAGGATATGTTGTTCAGAGGGAATCAATTGTGTATACCCCAGAGTTCAATGAGGGATAGTTTGGTGAAAGAAAAACATAGTGGAGGATTGGAAGGAAACTTTAGAATTGATAAGACAGTAGCATTGGTAAGTGAGAATTAATTTTGGCAACATATTCATAAGGATGTTAGGAAATTTGTACATAGTTGCAAAGTTTGTCAAGTTGAAAAGGGAGTAGTCAGAATGTTGGATTGTATAAAAATTTGACAGTTCCGAAGAGACCTTGGGAGGATACCAACATGGATTTCATACTTGGTTTGCTAAAGACATGAAGAGATAATGATTCTATATTTGTGGTGGTGTATATATTTTCTAAAATGGCACATTTCATACCTTGTAAGAAAACAATAGATGCAGTACATATAGCAGAATTTTGTTTCAAGGTAGTATTCGGATTGCATGGATTACCTAGGAGTATTGTTTCAAACAGAGACATAAAGTATATTGGATACTTTTGGAGGACACTTTGGATGAAGTTAAATACAAATTTAAAGTTCAATTCTACTTTTCACCCACAGACTGATGTACAAACAGAGGTAGTAAACAAGAATTTGGGTAATTTGCTGAGATGTTTAGTTGGGGAAAAGACTAGAAGTTGGGATTTAGTCCTTAGACAAGTAGAGTTTTCTTACAATAATTCAATGAACAGGAGTACCAAAAAGAAACCTTTTGAGATTGTTACTGGAGTTCATCCTAGAGGTATATCAGAGTTCTCAGACATTAGGAAGGATGATAAAAGGAGCACAAAAACAAAGGAATTTTCAAAACATATGAGGAAAGTGAATACTCAATTAAAACAACAATTGGAAGATATGAACTGGAAGTATAAGGAGTGGGCAGATGAAAAGAGGAGACATTAGGAGTTCGAAGTTGGAGATGAAGTGATGGTATATTTGAGGAAGGAAATATTTCTAGTTGGAACATATAATAAACTCAAGATGAGGAAGTTTGGACCCTGTAATATTTTGAAGAAATTTGATTGAAGAAATGCATGTGAAGTAGATTTACCAGATGGAATGGGTATATCATCTATATTCAACATTGCATGTCTACATCAGTACCATGAAAAAAAACTAAGTGAAGACAGTAAAGGAAAATTAGAAAAATAGTTTCCTAAACAACAATCAAATGGGGTAGAAGAGATTTTGGATATCAGAGATGGGATGAAAACACGTGGAAGACAATACAAATAATATTTTGTGAAGTGGAAAGGAAGACCAGTGGAAGATTCTTCTTGGATTTCTTAGGCTGAGGTAGACCATATTGGTTTTACTTTAGCCCCATCAAAGTGAGGGACTCTCTTTTCAAATAACCCCAGATGTCTGATGTAGGAGCATCCTTGGTTCTTTGCAATCCTGCATCAACCATAAATATTTTCATTTCAGTTTTGTTGTTGTTTAGTCCTTGTTCAGTTCACGTTGGAAGATTCGATATTTCATCATATTTTCTCACCAGACACTGTGAATCTATTTTTTCATTGTGGACATGTTCATTTTCCTTATTCTAATATTTCAGTACAATTGGATCTTTTTCCGGAAATTTATCACTTTTGGGTTAAGTGACAATTTCTAGAACAGAGCACTGAAGTAGTTTCAAGCCTAACGACTAATTTGATCTCTTGTGGATCCTTCCCATAACTTGAGGATCCTTGCGTTCTGTTTCAAATTGTTCCATGGAGTGTCTCTAACCTTAATTTAGGTCCAAACTTCATCATATTCACTTGCCGATGAGAAATTCAAATTGAAGGTCGACCTATTTCATGCATGTTATGTTTCTTTCATCGAAGATTGTAATGATCTTTGGCCGACACAGATGATTCTAGATCTCAAACATGGTATAAATCATTATAATAGATCATTAGGATGATGATTAGAGCGAATATAGGATTTGATCTATAAGATTTTGGCTCACATTAAGGAGCATGTAGGAATATTATATTTTAGGCATGTTGTATTAGGCCTGTGAGCCCAATCTGTAAACCCGAATGTCATCGGTTGTATGTAATTGAAATTTTTGATAATAAGAATATTTGAATCTGCATTTGCCTCCATATTCTGAGTGGCTTCTATTGTGTAACTCTAGTTGCATGGTCCAAATTGTTCTCCTTGAGGACCCTCCTACCATGATTGCACCATGAAGTCCAACCCAAGAATGACTTCCATGCCATACTCCAATAGGAAGTAGCTAGCCACGGGTAGAGATAGCGAGTGGTAAATTTCAAGGTCCGTAGTGTGAAAGTTGGTCAGAAAGGGTAGCTAGGGAATGCCCACCCCATGATCAATGTGCCTGCAAGGGTCCATTACACTTGGAATGATGACACCTGAGATAAAAATTTGCATAATCTCACTGAGGCCTTCCAACAGTGAGGCGTCAAACATTCGTTGGCACAACTCCAATATCTATGGTTTGGTGATATTCGATTCCAAGAGGGAGGCCACAAAGTGAGATACAATTTTTCAATTTCTCCTCATCTAGTTCTCATCCTCGATAAAGTTTTGGCTGACGACCCAACAAAATGCAATTACCCCAAGGCGTTTAGACCTCTTCACTAGGCACTTGATTCTATTAGCAATGATCTCCCCAATAAAGGCGTATTGCGGTCTTCATGGAAGGATAAAAACATGATTGCCTAGGCCAAAAGACATGGCTAAAGAAGTAGAGTGAAGGATGATATAGAGATAGAGAAATGGCTGGCTAAACTTAAAAGGGTTATTTTTGAATGAATATTGCATTAAGGTGGCATAGCTATTTATAGAAAAGAGGTGTCGGCAAACCCAAATAGCGGAAAGCCTATTTTTTGTTGGGAAGCAACGGGAAAAATATTAAAGCAACCAAAGGACAAAGGATAAATCATACGAAGAATTTAACATAAGGTCCTAAAAATTAAATTTGGGTGTTGGGAGTAAATGCTCACATAAGCCGATCATCGACATGTGTCCTTTGCTATCATAAACCTCAACTAGCTCGCTTATGTGAAAAGAAATGGATTAACATGCTAAAACCTAACAAATTGAATGAGCACACCTTTTCAAAGATACCTTGCCTCACCTAAGCATGATTTTTGTAACTAAAAGGATGGTCCCCAAGATAATGAGCTTATTTGTAAAGAAAGGCGATAGAGAGAATGTACTATTTCCATTCTTGTAGAGGTTTTGGTATTCTTGAGGGATACAAATCTCAAACCCACATGTATCACCTCATTAGAAGCATTTAATGGACCAACAATAATGGTGTAGTCTTAACTAGATGTACATGCTAAGGGAGTTAACTACACCAAAAATTAGATTTTTCTAAAGTAGCAAAAGGAAAGAAGATGTTTTTAGTGAAGAAACTTTGCAACTTTTGAAGCAACCATGGTGGAGGCATCAATGACTAGAAGAGGGGTTGAATCTTCATCAAGAAGGTCTGGTTTTGCCAATATATTTGGGAAAAACTCATTTTCCAATGCCCTAGTTCCTGGGGAGCGACCGTTCAAATTTTGTAGAAAGGTGCAAGTAGATAGAGGTGTTCCCAAAGAGGTGGTGCAAGATTTTTTTGACAATATTTTTGATCCAAAATTGGTGAAAAACCCTAAGGGTCTTAGGGAGGGAGCATTTCAAAGAATGTTAGATTATGGTGCATTTGATGGTTTTGCCTCTTAGCTTTGCAATTTTGGTTTTCCAAAATTCATGTTGTCTGTTGTACACCTATGCCTAGAGCTAGTGGATACATATGTCAAAAGGTTCAACAAAGAAACTGGAACCATTGTGTGCAACAGGATCAAGGTCACAATTTCTACTGAAGCCATATGAGATATACTGTGTATCCCTTCCAACTGGGGTGCTGAGCCATTTAGTGAGGAAAATATGGATACTCTCTGGGAAGAAGCAAACCAAAGAGAAAGATTCTATGAGAATGAGATGAGAGAAAGGTCGCGAAGAGGTTGTTTGATTTTCCTCTTGCACATAAAAAGTTAAAGAGGGACACACAAGTCCTTTTCTTGATGTTGGGTTGGATTTTCGGTTTTGATAATAATGAGGAGGTCCATTCCTTCCAGATGGGCTTGGCCCTAATACTCAAATGGTTGAAAGAGAAAAGATATTATGACTTTTCTAATGTATTAGCTACATGCATGTTGGATCAATTGAAGAATTACCATACTGAGTACAAATTAAGGTATTCTTCTTTCTTGGCTCACTTGATTCTGAACCAAAATTTTGAGTTTCTGGAGAAACATTTGCATGTTTCTAGGCTCGATGTAAATGGTTTATGTTAGCCAGTTTCTATATGAACCTATGTACTATCAAAAACATGTAATTATTATTGGTTTGCAAACCACTTTCTAAGACCAGTACTTCAAGAATTGTTGTTGCATCCTTTGGGCCATTTTTCTCATAAGGTTTTGCAATGGATCAAACTTGCGTCGACTCCGATGGATTATTTATTTGGAGAATATTTCACATTTGTCAGATTTCATGGTTTTTTCGAAGAACCTTTCCGACTCCCCAGATTTGTGATAGATAGAGTTTTTGCATTAGAGGCATGTTGTCAAGTAACTCTTTCTGAAAACACCTACGGTAGACGAAAGAACAAGAAAAAGTTATATCTACTTCCCCTTTGCATTTCCAACAGTAAGGTGATACTGGATAAGCGGGAAGCACATAGGGAGCTTACAAATTTGTTGGTGGCCCTAGGCTTAGTCCTTATCTATGACACATGGGAATACAATCCGAGGAGGCTTTTCCCTTTGAAACATGAGAGTTAGGAGTATGTGGAGTCTAGGAAGAATTTGACTCAAGAAAAAGCAGAGATATACATTATCCTAGCCCTCATACCAACTAGACGGTTGAGATGGCTAAGTTTCTATACACCATAGGTGAACTTCAGAGGAAAATTTTGATAAATAAAACCCTCAACAATCAAATGAAGCAGAAGGGGTGGTTAGAAAGGAAGAAGACAAATTTCAGGAGGTTCCAACAAGAGATGGAATGCCCAAATAGGTTGATTAGAGAGTTTCATCCATATAATGAGTAGTTGGAGGAAATTTATGACCAAGAGGCCAGCTTAAACGATAGCAACCCAGAGACCAGTCATGATATAAGAGGAAAAAATTCCATGCCATACTTCCCGACCATAGGAGTCTGATAGAGGAAGAAGCTCAAAGAAAAAGGACTCACAAGCCACATCCTCTACTAGTGTCTGAAGCAAGGGAAAGAGAGTTCGACAGTCCTCGAGAGGTTTTGCAGTAGAGCAAGAGGGCCAAGCTTCAACGGGATCATCTGCTAAAGGATCAGAACGTGCTAGTTTAGATCAAGAAAAGAGGAGGTGAGCACAAGACCTGGGCATACCCAATGTAGCAATCAAAGATGAAGAAGAAGCAGAGTCCACTCTACAAAATGTTCAGACGGTCGTCATCCAGATAAGTTTTACTCCCCCTCTTCTTCCTAAATTTGCATATTTGGTTATTCCTTTGCCCCCATCCATTGAAGAAAATCCTCCGTCCATGGACCCTAAGCTTTTGGTCCTCAATGAGCCCCCTATTATTTTCAATACACCCTATGACGTACCCCTGCATGTCGAGTGAGTAGTATCTACTTTAGTCATTGTTGAATCTTTGATCACCTTATCTAGGGCCCCTATTAAGAAATTTGAATCATGTATGTTTCCCATTACCCAAGGTCTATCCTCATTCAGGAAAAAATCTTCCATTCCACCTGCTTCTCTTTTTACTCCAACTGGCCCTTTTGGGGCCCAATCTCAATTTGACATCCCATCGTTTTCCATGATTACCCTCCCATTTTCTTCCCCACATGCTCATACGTCCAAAGTTTTCCCTTTTGTCACTCTTTTTAGTCTACCTCTTGGTGCTTCTCTTGCAACATAGAGCATTGATACCCCATAGACTCTTCAAGAGCATTTTGAAGAAAGTAAGCAAGCCCGACAAGCTACAAAAGAAAGAAGGTTGTTGAAGAATGATGAACTACCAGCTGCAAATAAATTTCAAACCTATTTTTATGAAGGGTAGACTTCTTTGTGGATTACTACCATGAAGTCGTTCGTATCTCGACCTGAAGGACAAATGTAGATGGAGGACTATGACATCAGGGCTATGGGTTTGGATTTGAGTGAAATCTGCCCATGCAAAAAGATCGATCCAGCCAAGACCACTTAGAAGGTAGTATATGTAGATTATGAGAGGCTGGATCAAAAATTAAAGAAGCATGAGGTAGAGTTGGTGAATGTAAGGGAAACAATGAATAGGCTACAGACAAAGATAAAATCTTGAGACATTGAAATGGTTCACATAAGATAGATACAAGACCAATAGGAGAAAGCAACAAGATTACTTGCGAAGACTCAGGGTGAGTGGTTTCAATTGTATGTGAGGATTGATAGGTTGAATGTTGAGCTTGCGGTTGAGCGTTAATCAAATGCAGAGCACCAATGTGCTCAGGAAAGCATAAAGAAAGAGCTAGATGATTTCCGATCTCAGGCTTTCAACAACTTGTAAAAGGCCCAGGAAGACTCAAAAAGGTTGAGACATGACAATCAAGAAGTTGAGTCTACTCTGCATGCTCATGATCAGGAGATCAGAAAATTAGGTTTTGAGCTGGAAAATTCCTTCAAGGAAAAGAATAAAATGGAGAGTGCGAAAGGAAAGGAAGCTCAGCTACATCAAGAGCTACAAACTACACAAATGTTTGCAAACCTTCCTATAAAAAGAAGGCTAGTATCTACCTACTGGGAGTGAATCATAATTGCACTCGCCGTACTTAAACCAACTCTATAGTTTTTGAGGGATGCATAGAAGTTAAATGAAAGGGTTGGCCTACTGGCTGACCAAATTTTGTAGGAGTATGCCCCCTAAGTAGTAGATTCCCAGAGTCTAATTTCCAAATTGTGTGTGGCCATCAATGAGGCTTTGAGAAATGTAGGAATTCTAGATCGAAGGGCCACCTCCAACAAAGCAAGCGAATTCTCCCATCGTCACAAGGTAGCGAAAAAGAGCAAGGAATTCTATGTAGTGCTGAACAAAAGGGTCAATGAAATTAAGAAGGATTTTGATGTCTTACATAGCTTCATATTTCCTCCTTTCCTTTCACAAAATGGAGATGTGCTATCAGTCAAACGGATTATTGATGAAATCAGAAATAAGGTTCAGATTTCTACATAACTCCCAGGATCAAGTGCAATGCCCAGTACCAATGACATTGAGCATGAGATTCTTCAAATTTCTCATCTCTATTATCACTGGGGGATGTTTTAGCAAGATGGAGATTTGTTTCTTTTAAAGAAATATTTGAGCTAGATCAAGCATACAAGGTCATTTGTAGTCTTATCCAACTGAGTGATGCAGATTGGGAGATGTAGCATTCTACTTTCCTCAAACTCTAGGAATTTCAAGAGTTCTAGGTTTGTTCCTTTGCAAGTGAAGGCACCCTGTGAGTCGCCAGAATTGTGAAGCAAAAATTTTCCTTAGTCTTTTGATTTTTGGCTTACTTTTGGCTTTAGGAGGATCCACATACAAATAGAGGTTGTTATTTTGAAGGGTGCACAATGTGCCACGTGGTGGTGCACGCATTTTTTTTATCACTTTTCTTTCAGAAGGAAGTTGGGCCACGTGTCAGCTTGGTAGAAGATTCCTCACAAATTATTTTTCACAAATATGAGAATATCTGCCCACTTGACATGTCGTCTCTTCATTGTCGAGAAGCTATGCTTAAGAGAGTTTTCTCTTTGAATTTTTTCAGAGCGTACAAGTTTTGGTTTCTTTTTCAAGAGAAGGATTTAAGTTGGTGCCGCTAAAGCCACTAGATTGGTCAACATGACTTTTTCCATGTTGTTTTCTAGGATCTCAGCATTTATGAAGGGAAATCCTATTAAATATCTAAGGGATAATAATGCAGCAATTAAGAGTTGATGAGAAAGGATTTTTGTAACCTAATTAAAGATCTATGATTGGATTTTGAGCTATTAGGTGCAGACATCTGGCAGTCATTACTTTTGGGTGGAGGCAATATTTCACCCTCCTTGATGGCTATAAATTTGAGGCGGCAACAAAAGAAAAAGGTTCCTGAAGTTTTCCTTTTGGAAAAAAGTTTCTTTAGTTTCTCATAGTTATAGGAAGTAGGTTTTTAGTTTACAGAACACTGCTTCACTCTGGAATGCTATATCTATTTTAACTCAAACTATTGTCGGATTGGAATTTGATCTCAATTTTAAAGTTCATTTAATATTTGCAGTACGAACTATTTTGGAAAATATTTGAAACTATGCATGATATGGCCTCTGTCAATATTTCCTTCTTTATATCTTCATCTAGAGTAGATCATTGTGTCTAGATTAATCTAAATAGTTTGATTATTTGATTTCCATGTTGTATGTTGATATGATAAAGTGATAGCCTGTAGAAGTTGGATTATGTCATTGGACTTCTTTGTTTTCTTTAAAGGTTGTTATTTCTTTGTGTTATGCTATATTAAGAGGAAGAGTTTATGAGGCTTTTTGAATGTTTTCTGTTAACTCTTGAAACTTTTATGCTTGATCGGATCTTAACAAGCAGTTCTTGCGAATGGATTGAATGAATAAACTGTGTTTGTATCTAGCCTCTGTTTTTCATTCTCTTCCCAACAATGAAGGGATTTGGCATTCCGTGTCTATCATATCATTCATAGAAAATAACTTGAGGTTTTTAAATGTTGTAAAAGTGTTGGTGCATCGCCAATTTCATGTTTTATGTTTACATTTCTTTCTACCCCTTTTCCAAAACTTAGAGAAGAGTTGAATTTCTATAAAAAAATCTTGGAGGTATTCAGTGAGTTGCAAATTGGTCCCCCACTCGTTGAATTTCCCATAAGATTATCAGAGAGGCGCAAGCTTTGATGATCAACAGGTGCCTTAGAGAGGTTTTCACATTTGAATACGTCCTTTCTTTATAATTTTTTAGGATCAGAGAGTGCCACAGTGTGGTTTTCACTCAAGGATCGACATGTTAGTTGTATTTCATCAATTTTGCGACTAAAGGATTCAATCATCTCTCCATAGTATGCCCCTGTGTCTAGCTCTATGTCAAAACCTGCTTTATGATCTACTCATGATAGGTTGTCGCGGAGTCCCATGAATTCTAAGATCGCTTCATAATTTTTGAATAAATCCATAATCGATGGTCTTTGTTGGTCCATGTCAATAAATTTTTGGTATACTAGGTGTAGTTCAGTTGGCTGATTGCTTTTGAGCAAAGGATGTAATGGATATCATGAAAAGGGAGATGTTTTCAAATAGGTCATCGATATCGAGGGGAAATTCATCTAAAATTGTATCATGTAGTGTAGGTAACTATTGGAGCCTAAAATTTCATGCAAATTTTAGGTTCCCATGTGTGATTCAATTTTAGCACTCAAAAGTATAGTTGAAAAAATCTACTCAAAAGGCCCGCTTTAAAAAATCATAATTTGAAGCCACAATAGTTCCATGGAAAACCACCTTGCAAAAATGTTTATCTAACATATATGAGTGTGCACACCAATTTTCAGCTTCGTACGATCAGTTTTGACAAGATTTCAAAAGGCCAAGTTGAAGGGTTTTGTGAAGGGATGTTGCCTACACAGTAAAATCTATTAAAATGATCAACTTTGAAAGATAATATTAAGCAAATGGAAGATTTTCAAGACAAATAAATTGGTGATTTTTATTCTCCCCAACTCAATGTACATCCATGCCAATTTTTAGAGCTTCAGGACATCATTTGGTATTTTTTCAAAATCAAATCCAAACGGGTTTTGCATAGTTTTGACATCTACACTTCCAGGAAGCTATCAAAAAAGGTCAAATTTGATGTTTGATATCTTGCAAAGGAAGAATATTAATGAAAATCCATCATGCATACATGTTCATGGAACCTAAATGAACCAATCCCCATGAGGGAAGCTTCCTAAAATCCGATTTAATATTTTTACAAAGTGGCGAGTTGGCATGCTTTAGATAGTTTTCACAAGTGCAGTTTCAAAAAGGGTTGTTATGGCTACTTTGGAAATCAATATCTTTCAAATCTAATGGCTTCATACAAAACTGTTTGGTAACTGTTTTCCCCTACTATAACTCAACAGGTCGGTGTATTTTTCATGGCTCAAGGAGAAGTTTTGGTCAATTTTCCAAGGCAATTCTGGAAGCTACTTGGCTTATTTTGATCATAGTGCTTGATGACTACCCACTTCGGTTTTTATGGTTGTTTTTCTCCTTGTTATTCAGCTCTTATACTACTAGAATTCATCAATATTTGTTCTCCAGGTCTGAGCTTCTAGTATGGACATGGAGGAAAACCCCATGGGGAAGCATCTTGTAGTGCCAGGAATAACCTTTCTTTACTATGCAAATTAGAGGAGAGGAATCGACAGGAGTAGACCTCAACGAAGGCTTTGAAGGAATGAGATGTTAAAAGACATAAATTCATTTAGTGATATGCTTGGATGTGTAAGAGATAAGAAAATACCGCTAGGTAATATTCACCGCGTTACTATTAGAAGCTACCTACAAAGATCTTGGAAAATCCCTACAATATGGGAAAAGGGTGTATATTCTTGATCTTGTATCTAGGTTGCCAATTCAATAAAATTAGAAGGAGAATATTCCCCTTTTGTATGAAATGTCATGCTCTCCAATTGTAGGTGTTAATGTCATATCATGTGACACTAGAGGAGAGGTGTGGTTTTCTTAGAGGGATCTCATTCATGGAGTTGAGCCAGACATTATTATTAGGTTGAGGGCACAAAAGTTTCATCGAGGAAACATAGTATTTGAGAAACACACTATCTTGAGATGGCTTGTGCTACGGGTGTTCCTTTCAATTTTTTTCTTTCCAAGAGACAAAGCATCAAGGTCTTGTCTCAAATATTAGGGAAATCAAAGCAAAGTAATCTTGTGCTTCCATATATCAAGGGATGAGGATCTAGTCAAGAAATTATTATCTCATACATCACTTAGATTTTGATGACTCCCATAAGGATTTTAAGGACGAAAAAGAAAAAATAATAGAATTAATAGTGAGTATGATGAATCAAAACCACAAAAGTGGAGGATCAATTGGGGCCAATAAATGATTAGTTGCAAATGATAAAAAAATTTACGCTTTACCCAGATTTGTTAGCTTTTGAGCACAAGAGAATAAGTGTACTATAGGTAAGGAACAAAAAAATGTGAGTATCCAAGATATCAAAGGAGAAAATATCATAAAGGAAGCAAGGGTTATGCCTCCTTCGATGAAGAGGAAAAACATGAATCTTATCCAAAACAATCCGAAGATATCAAAGCAAGAAATGCAACGTCAATACATTCACAGGATTCGAAGCTAACAAACAATGTAAATGATGTAAATAAATTGTGCATACAGTCAAACTATGCTCGATTTACCAAAACTACTTATACTGAGGGTTACACCAAGTTTATTATGGAGAGAAGATGAAATAAGAGGAGTCGATTGATCTATTTATTGAGTTTATTGTATCCATTTCTTCAAAAAGTGTAACAAAACTCTTGGTGATAGTAGTTCAAGCCTGTAATGACCTGGGAAATGTTCATTCTCGAGCCCAAATTACAAAGCTACCACCAGTGGAACGATTGGTAACTGAAGGAGAGATCAATATTGTACACATCTAAAAATGGTCACAGTAAATCAAACCTGTTAATTAATTAAATATGAATTATTTAGTTAATAATCTTCTAAAGTCATCTACATATAAATAAATTTAATTATTTATTTATATTGTTCACTTTTCTAATTATTCTAGATTAATTAAATAAATAAGTTTATTTAATTATTACCATCTTCTTCTTAATTAAATTAAATAAATCCCATAATTTATTTATATTAATTATCATATTATTCTAAGTTTGAATTTTCAAATTATGGAGTATTCGTCTAAATTCCTTTTTCCACTTCTAAATAAATATTTCAAATATTTAATTAAAAACTTTCTAATTCTTCACTTTACACTTAATTAAATATTTTAAATATTTAATTATTTTCCTTTTTAATCTCTCACACATAATTAAATATTAAATATTTAATTATGAAAGCTTCTAAATTCATTGTCACATGTAATTAAATAAATTTATTTATTTATTTATTTAATTAAGGATTTATCCTCAACTACCAACTAACTCCTCATAGATGAAGTGCACAAATGACAACTTTCCTTCATTTTTGAATGGAGAGGTTGTGTAGGAGGAAACATCTCCCATTATTCTCTCAACTTCTCAATCTCTCACTGTTCATCTTGATAGGTTTGAATTCAACCATTGATCTTTGCCAACTAGATTCTTGCCTCTAAAAATCTATAAATATAGCCCTCTTATGAGTTGAAAAGGATCCTATATTTTATGAATTTAGCACAGTTATTATAGTTGCATTCGAACTAGCATTTTAGCATAGTATCTGAAATTCATAGCATTTTAGTTTCATATCATAGTTTAAATCATTTAGAAATAAACATGCATTGTTGCATAATATCATTCTCCTAAGTTGTCATTCCAACAAGCTACTGCTTACACCAACTAAGAACCAGTAACTTGCATCGAATCCTTGGAGATAGAGGACAATGGGACACATTTGAAGGAGTTGTGTTTATTTAGAGTTTGTTTTATCTTTTTAATTAGTTTCCTTCGATCTAATGTTTCATTGGTGTGTTAATTTATCTTATTAATTAGTCCACATATTCTCACACACATTTTTGGCGCGCACTGTGGGGCCTTGCCCCGTTTTTAATCTTTTTATAGAAGATTTTCTAACAGGTGACAAACTAGAGCTTTAGTTTAGCGCATAGGAGTTGTGGTTTAGCACATATGAGCTCTGTTTTGGCACATACGACGACTGTTTTAGTGCATTGGCAACCTGTTTTAGCGCATTTGCTAGTTCCTTTAGCACATTTACTAACTATTTTAGCGCATCCCTTCTTGTTCATTTAGCACATTTTTTAACTATTTTAGCGCATTTTCAAGTTCGTTTAGCACATACAGGGGGTGTAATAGAACAAATCCTGATTCCGATGCCATCCATGGACAAAGATTTTTCAATTTGGTTCTAAAGTAAAATGAAGGAATCCTAGGCTAGTCACTTAAATATGGAATTAACCAATCCTAGGATAGTCACCAAATGTTATTTTTGCTTGGTTAAAATGAATCCAATGTTTGTTGTGAAGCAACATCTTCACTTAGTGTAGAAAATTGTCATTTGGATTTAAAATTGAACCATTTGCTTGTTATGATTGCTGGGTAATAGGTTTATGCTCTCCCCTTTACTGGATGACCAAAACACCAGACTTACCTTATTCATTTTATGCAATTCATGCTTTATTACATCCTTTAGAAGGCCTTCCGTGGTGAGAAAAAGTACTCACCCTATGTGAACGGCCTAAGTTGGAACAACCAAAGCCAGGTTTTCCATCCCACTCTAATCAAAAGTGAATTTTGGGGAAACCCATATTCAACAGAAGTGAGCAAGATAACCATCCCCAAAATCTTTGTTCTAAAGATTGGGAGGTCTCTTGAGGGAGTTTATCTATCACCGCGCTGAATGGATACCTTTATTACAAATCATAGTGTAGAAATCCAACCGAGTCAGTATCCAAACATCATATTAAACATAGTGCAAGGGGAGGGAAGAATCTTCCCTCAAGACACTCACAATATAATTGCCACAGATTGTTTGCTCAAGGGATCGAGAAATCTAACCTTGAGTATGCACCTGGAAAAGACAAAAACACGGGCACCCTCTAGGGGGTGACACGACTGTGTGAGTCGACGCAATTTTAAGATGTGGTTGTGGTTCCTATGATGACCTTTTTGACAAATAAGAGTGAGTTTGTTTGAAGTGCCTATTTTTTCAATACCCATGAAAATCTCAAGAACATACACTCTTTGTTTAGATTTTAGGATTTGAAAAAAAATTGTTTTCTACTATATGCCATGTTTTTCCAAATTTAATCAGATAAAGATCATCCAAGACATCAAAAAAGTCAAAACATGTATGTCTCAGTATAGTAATTGGATGGTTTAGCGCATCCCTGGTCTGTTTTAGCACATTTGTGCTCTGTTTCGGTGCATTCATACTCTGTTTTAGCACATTCATGCTTTGTTTCAACGCATTCATGCTCTATTTCAGTGCATTCATGCTTTGTTTCAGCGCGTTCATGCTCTATTTTAGCACATCTATGCTCTTTTTTAGCGCATACCTGCAACAATCCAGCGTATAGATTGGATAGTTTAGGACATCTATATTCCGAACCTGGGTAATTTTCTGAGACCCAAAAATCTGTCATCTTAGTCTAGTCTTTTTCTATGCTCAGGGTCTGGAATTTTGCAAATTTTTCCAAGAAGTCTCTAGAGAAGAAGATTAAGAAGCCAAAAAAATCTCTTAGTTATAAGAAGTTATTGAAAAAGAGGAAATTTGTATACCAAAGTCGAAAGGTTTTTCTTGAACATAGAACCTTTATTCATCGATATCAAGACTTTGTTAGAGGTTTCACTGATGATTTTTCTTTAGAACCATTATATTCATGAGCCTTCTTTCAAAGAAGAGCTCTTTCTCAACGGAATAATCACAATTAGCGTATTCATTCCTCTTTCATTCCCCAACCAGAAATTGTGTACTCTAATCATCCCAATCATTTTCTGCAATAGAGAGCTTAGGAAACATTAGGCATTTGTCACAATCCTTATTTTACAAAACTACAATCAAACATCAAAAAGTGCAAAATCATCTTTATTTTTGATTTTTGGTTTAATTGTCGCAAACAAGATTATCATCTTTTCAATCAAGGAATCATGAGGTAAAGATTAGAAATTTCATAAGTCATATCAATAGAATCTTAATTCTATTCCGACTTAGCTATCCATCAAAATTTCACTATTTCATTCTTTTGATCAAAGTTAGTGGAAATTTGGAAAAAGCTTATGCCTGTTGTCACAAGATCTCGAAAGCACATAGAAGGAGACAATAGGGAAATTACATTAAGCAGCATGGGTGATAAAAGCAATAATAGTGATAGGGAAGAAAATCCTTTTCATAGATTTCACACTGGGGATAATCCTAATAAAGATGAGATAATAGAAGAAATGCTTCAAGAAGCAGAACAAGATCCTCAATTCCATACTCTCATGGATAGAGTTTTGGAACGAAAAAAGGAAAGGTATTTCCTTTCATTAGCTAATCAAGGAGCTAAACTACCTGCCGATTTTAATACATAAGGGATTAGAGAGGATCCTGAAGCCCCTCTTAATGATTTTAGTGCTCTTACTCAACAGATAAGAGCCTCACAAGGGAAAATAAAGGAAATTCAAGGGGGTACAACAAAGAAGTATGTTTTGGATGAAATTTTCCCATATCCATTTGATAGGAGTCTTCAAATGATTCCTTTTCCAAAACATTGTGAAATCCCAAATTTTGATAGATATAATGGGAAAACAGATCCCATTGATCATGTGAGGGATTTCAAAAACATGAGCTTAGAGTTCGCTCATGAAGATACCTATCTAATGTGATTGTTCCCATGAAGTCTAGGTGGACAATCTATGGAGTGGATTTCCAAGATCACTACCCCCTTCAGAACATTTGAGGAATTAATAAATAAGTTCATATCACAATACTCCTACAATATACAACACCAGATTGGGGAATCCTTCACCACATTTTTACAAAGGTGGAGAAGGTTGTTTGCAAGATATTCCCATCCTGTTCTTGAAAAGGAAAATATGGAGATCTTTATCAATAGTCGGAATCAAGAGATGAGTTATAGGGGTATGTGCAGGATCATGATGGGCCAAAAGTGGCAATATGATGGGTATGTGGCTGACGACATTTTTTTAACCCAAAATTGATGAAACAAAAAGGGTTTTTAAAGGAGATTCTCAGATTTCCACCAGTATAAATTATGTTTTACTTTGAATTTAATAAATAATTATTATTCATTTTCTATTGAATTATGACTAAAGTCCTGATTTTTAAGTTGATTGAGAAACATCTATAGCTTTCAAACGATATCATATTTTTTAAATCCAAAACATGTGTCACATTCTATGCTTTGCATACTATAAGATTAAAAAATAAAAAAATGAATTTCATGAAGTTTTGACCAAGTTAAGTTGGTTAGACATACGAGTCTTTATATTTTTTAAAAGTTGTCATAAAAAAATTATAATTAATTATTTACATGGAAAAAAATTATAAACAATTATGCATCACATCGAGACATGAGTCCTCTACTTATATATAAAATCTTATAAAAAAATATTATCATTTTAATGTGGTTAGGGTGGTCAGACAGACACCTACTTCTTATTTTTTCCCTAAAATTTAAGTACTACTGTATTGAAGTTTCAAATTTTCACCAAATAGATTTTATTTTTTGTAAATAAACCTAGTAATTTAGAAAATACATTAAATTTTCTACAAATTTTATTCTAACATATTTTTGAAATAATATAGATAACTTATTCAAATTTTTATGTCAAGTTGCCTAACTCTGATTTTTCTAAATTTTTTGCCAGTTAAGGGCCTGTTTTTTCCATGATGATCCTACACACACCCATAGGCTAAATATCAATTGTCCTCAATCATTTGAAAAATTGATTGAGAATGCAATTACCATTGAAGGAGCCTTGGTTAAGCATGGAGTTTTAACGCTTGATAAAGAAAGTCCAAATTCGTACAACAATAACAACAATAGAAACAACAATGAAAAATCATGATTTTGGACTTGAAATAAAAATGTTGTGAATGATGGGATGTTAGATGCTAACAACGTGAATATAAAGCCTACCATTCTCAATGTATTAGGGTTTCAACGTAGCGATAATCCTAGAATTTCTAGTAACCAAAGCAATAATTCCAACCAAGGAAATGTGACCAAAAATCGCAGCAATAATCTTGGAAATAATCAAAATTCAAATGCGCCCAGATCTCAATTTTTCTCAAATCGACAGAGTTTTACTCCCTTGGGATAGTCTTTAGAATCCATTCTTAAAGAATTGTTGAATCAAAACGCTATTACATTGCCACCACAAAGAGATTATGAGGCTCGAGTTAAACCACCATCATGGAATGACTCACACTTTTGCGAATATCATAGGTGTAAAGGTCACAAGAAAAGTAATTTCCAAGGGTTAAAGAATCTTGTTCAGGATTTGATTGATAACCGTACCATAATGGTTGAGGGAAATAATGCCAACGATGATCATCATACATTCAAGGATCCTCTCTCCAATTATCAAAAAGGGGAATCTTCAGGTGACAAAGGCAAGAATGTGAATCATGTCTATGACACCATTATCAATCATATTTATACTGACAATCAACAAATCAATGCTATCAAAATCAAAGGAAAGAAATAATATTGAGAGGTCAACGCTACGATAAGGGGACATGACAAAATGATTGTAAAGGGAAGTTCATCTAAGGCAGAAATTCTCCCTCCAAGTCAATACAAGTTGGTCGATCAACTACAGAAAAAATTGGCCCAAATTTCTATCTTGGAGCTCCTAAAAATATCACCCGCACATAAGGACATTCTGGAAAAGGCACTTTTCAACACAACTGTGCCTCCTGATTTGGATATCAATAAATTTCAAGCCATGGTGGGACACTTGTCCTCACCCACATGTTTATCCTTTACTGAGAAGGATGAATCGTCCATGAACCATCCCCATAATTCATCGCTTTATCTAGAGGTCATGGTTCATAAAGCCTAAATTAGATGTGTCCTAATAGATGGGGGAGCCAAATTAAACATTTTTACTTTGAAATTGGTCCTTGTTTTGGGATATTTAGAAGAATCTATAGATCCACAAATGAAAATTAAAATCAAAGCATACGATGATGAGGAAAGATCTTCCAAAGGCCTCATCATGCTACCAATCAGAGTGGGACCTGTTGTGAAGAATACATTTTGTCAGGTTTTGGATCGAGATCTATCTTATAACATACTCTTGGGTCGCCCATGGATCCATGAGATGCAAGAAATTCCATCCACTTATCATCAATTCTTGAAGTTTCCATATGATAGACAAGAAGTAACAATACTGACCGATCACATTAGTAGTCAGAATTGTTCTAACCTTAGAGCAACTCAGGACACATTTTTCCCACATAATAGAGAGGCTTTGGGAATTTCTACCTCTAAACACAAGGAGAAAGAAAGAGAAATGATAAGTAATTTTTGCACCTAGCTAAAATTGAAAGATAATGAGGTGGAGAATATTCCTTATGTCTCTCTAATCAACCCATGTCTCCAAGATCCCATGGTCAACCATCAACATCCATACAATAGGCTACAACAACTTTAGCCTCAAGCACACAAACTTTAGTTCCCATGACCAAGTTTGATGGAAGATTTATCAAAGAAAATGAAATGGAAGATAGAGCTATCCTTGATTGGCTCTATAAGTATGAAGAAGAATTAGTACAACATGTCAAATTAACCACAAAGCAATATGGAAAAGGTTATACAATAATGCAGCAAATGGGTTATGAAGGGAAGGACCCTATAGGCAGAAGAAAGGAGGGTATTGTTGAACCTATCTAACTAAAAACAATGCACCCAAAGGATAAAACTAGGTTAGGATATGGTGAGGATACAAAGGAAGAAGTAGCACAAATAAAATCCAATGAGGATACAAAGGAAGAAGTAAAACAAAGAACATCCAATGAGGAGTTAGCTGAAACAATTCTTAGAATTCAAGAAGACAATTCTAACACTGACTCCAATGAGTATGAATGGGACAAAATATTTGATGATACATTCTGGAAAGATAAACAAGTGGACGTTGTACAAAAATTCACACCTAAATTCATACAAGGGGAAAGCTCAAGGCTTCCACCTGATTACGTTCCACTAAGCGATCATGACTTGAGTGAGGACGATTCGATTCAAAGTGAGACAAATCATCAATAGGAGGATACCATCATAGATCTTTCCCATAATGAAGGTGATGATAGCATCATGACCCTAACGTCTAGTGACCTTACCTAGCCTAATGATCCATTTCTCTTGGTCCATCTTGAACTCATTGATTGGGAACAAATTTCACCAATTGATATCCCAAATTTTCCCGATGATGAAACCATAATAAAATTTCTTTGTTCATCCAAAGTAGAAACAAGTTCCACTAGAAAATCACATGATCAAGGGTTTAGATAGGAAAGTGCCCAGTTTCTCAGCTACAAAATTAATAACATAAAAGAAAGATCTAATGGTGAAAACTTAACAAAGGTAGTATTAGATCATGAAAAGAGAAAAATAAAAAGTGTATCTAATGGTGAAAACCTTTTAAAGGCACTAGAAGATGAGAAAATTGACACTCTCCTTGAGCATTATTAGGAAAGGTCTTCTATTTTAATAGAACCAATAGCTGCGATCAATTTAGGTACTGTGGAACAACCTAAAGTCTTACAACTTGCTACCTCACTAACAAAAGAGGAAATCCCTAGATTCACATAATTTTTCAAGAACAATCAAATCAATTTTGCATGGTCCTATGCAGATATGCCCAGATTAGATCCAGATCTCATCATTCATCATTTATCTATCATGCCGGGGGAAAAACTTGTGAAGCAAAAAATTAGAAAAATGCATCCACATGTTGCATTATTGGTCAAGGAGGAGTTAAAGAAGTTGTTAGATGTTAGATTCATTTGGTCTATAGACGATGTAGAATGGATCTCCATATCGTGCCTGTATCAAAGCCAGAAGGAAGAATCAAAATTTGTACAGATTTCAGGGATTTAAATAAGGCATGCCCTAAAGACGATTTCCCTCTACCAAACATAGATATGATTGTGGATTTGACTATTGGACATGCTATGTATTCACTAGTGGATGGATTTTCGAGATACAACCAGATAAAGATTGCACTTGAAGATGAGGATAAAACAATGTTCACATGTCCTTGGGGTACATATTACTAGAATGTAATGTCGTTTGGACTCAAGAATGTAGGAGCTACTTATCAATGGGCAATGACTACCATTTTTCATGACATGATGCATACATTCATGGAGGATTATGTCGATGATATTTTGGCCAAATCACACACAAGAGAAGAACATTTAGATATCTTATCTAAAAAAATTGACAGGATGGAAAAATTCAAAGTGAGACTTAATCCAAAGAAATGTGTCTTTGGGGTGAAATCTGAAAAGCTTCTAGGATATATTGTGTCAGAAAAGGGAATTGAAGTGGATCCAACAAAGGTACAAGAAATCCTTGATATTCCACCACCAAGGAACATCAATCAATTGCGCTCATTGTAGGGACGGTTGAAATCCATCAAGAGATTCATTGTGCAACTAGTAGATAAGAGTTTACCATTGACTCATCTCTTACATAAGAATGTTCCATTTAAATGGGAAGACAAATGTGAAGTAGTGTTTGATCAAATAAAGCATTATCTAATGAGTCCACCAGTGCAAGGTGAACCGCTCATATTATATTTTTTTGCCACGGAAGTGTCCTTGGGAGCATTATTGGCACATGAAGACAAAACAGGAAAGGAGCGAGCAATATATTACATCATTCAAACTTTTACAAGCCATGAACTAAATTACACCTTCATTGAAAAATCTTGCTTAACACTAGTGTTCACTACTCAAAAGTTGCGACACTATATGCTAGCTGATACAATAAATCTTGTGGCTAAGATTGATCCAATAAAATATCTTTTTAAGTAAGGAAACCTTAACTGGTAGATTGGCTAAATGGGTCATGATCCTAAGTGAGTTTGACATTCATTATGTGGATTGGAAGGCTATCAAAGGATAGGTAATAGCAGATTAGTTGGTAGAGGCACCAATGCAAGCAGAACATCCAATACACATTGATTTTCCTAACGCTGATGTATTCACAACAACCATTAAGCAGTCATGGGCAATATATTTTGATGGCTCCTACACTGAACATGGTTTGGGGGAAGGAATTATTTTCATCACACCTCAAGGACATACAATTCCAAAATATGATCGACTAATGTTTCCTTGCACAAATAACATAGCTAAGTATGAAGCACTGTTAATTGGAATGAGAATTGCATTAGACTAGAAAATCACAAAACTACAAGTTTTTAGTGATTCACAACTTGTTATAAATCAAATCAATGATGAATATCAAACTAAGGATGACAATTTAATGCCTTACAAGAAAATGGTGGATGATTTGAAGAAATAATTTGTTGATATCAAGTTCACACAAATTCCGTGTACTGATAATAAAGCTGCAAACACCATGGCTACAATTGCATCACTGCTCCAGTTGTTAGAGAACCAAGCACGATACGATTTCCTAGTGGAACAATTGTTTTCTCCCGCCTATGATAATCCGGAAACCCAAATCATTTGTCACCTAACCAATTATGATTCTCCCTTGTATGGACAAATCTATTCTTATCTAAAAGATACTACTTTTCCCCTAGATTTGTCTAGAAATCAGAAAATGAATTTCATACGTCAATCTTCTCATTACACCTTAATTGCTGATGTCTTGTACCGATGTGGTCTTGATGGTACCCTCCTTCAATGTCTCAAACACGATGAATTGGAAAAGGCCTTACAAGAGGTACATGGTGGTATTTGTGGGACACATTCAAGTGGACTAACCTTAGTGAAGAAACTTGTTAGAATGGGTTACTATTGGCCGACTATGGAGAAAGAATCATTCATCTTTTTGAAAAAATGTTCAAAATGTCAAATTTATGGGAATCTCATTCATGATCCTACTGAAGAATTGCAACCCTTTACCACAACATGGCCTTTTTCTTAGTGGGGATTGGATCTGGTTGGAAAGATACATCCATCATCATCAAATGGACACAAGTTCATTATCACAGCCACCGAGGACTTCACTAAGTGGATTGAGGTTGTCCCTTTAACAACTATTACTGGAAAAACAATTTCATCCTTCATTTTGAACTATATCATATGTCGGTATGGCATTCCCAACTCCATTATTACAGATAATAGAAGACTTTTTAAAAATCAAGATGTTGATGAATTCTGTGAAAGATTTCACATCCAACACAGGTTCTCTACACCTTATTATCCACAGGGAACTGGCCAAGTAGAGGCTTCAAACAAAACAATACTGAAGATTTTGAAGAAAATAGTAAATGATTCCGGTCATGATTGGCATGTCCAATTAAATCCAACATTATGGGCATATAGAACAAGTATTCTCACACAAACATGTGCTACTCCATATGCCTTGGTTTATGGAGCAAAAGCTATTTTTCCATTTGAAGTTGAGATTCCCTCGCTTCAAGTATCACTAAAGGGGCTAATAAATGATGAAGATTACAAAGTATCAAGATTACAAGAGTTGAAACTACTTGATGAACGACGTCAAAATGCAGCTAATCATTTAAAGGGATATCGAAAAGTTGTGTCCTGTAACTACAATCACAAATTCAAACCACAAGCTTTTCAAGTGGGTGACTTAGTTCTCAAAGAAAACCCTTGTAATCAGTAGGATCGGGAAAAGAAAGGCAAGTTCGAGCCAAATTGGTTGGGTTCGTTCGTTATCATTGTAGCATAGGGATTGAGGGCATATTAGTTGTCAACATCAGAAGGGGACTTGTTTGAATATCTGACCAACAACATCCATTTGAAGAAGTTTTATGCTGGAAAAAGATCAAAAATAGTATAAAAAGTCATGAAAAAAATCATAAAAACTTGAAAAATGTGTCATTAAGGTAAAAACCTGGCACACAAGCATCTTTTGACATAGCAAAAATACAAAAAAAAATCAAAAAGAGAAAAATACAAAAAAAATAATAAAAAATCGGAAAAAGTGCAATAAAAACAAATGGTGAAAACTTGGCAAACAGGTACTATTTGTGACTTGGTTGGCTCTCTCATATATTAGGATACATTCCGCATATCCATATTTCATCGGTATCACATACATGCCTAGCCATCACATCCGCATCATGCGTATCAACATTCCCTTGAAACGACAAGGATTCCATCATGGCTTGATGATTAATGTTATCCTTAGCAGTAGTTGTGTCTAATCAAGAGTCAGAGTACATGATCATTGGGGGAAATTCGCTTCTTAGGAATTTTTGGTAGACAAACGACAACATGTGTCAAGTATCAGAATATCAGAAACAACAAATTATCCATTCAAAACTGGGTCTAAATGACTGTTTGATAGAAAACTGAAACAAATTGGATGATCTTAATCTAAATAAAATGAATGACAAACTTAAGGCATAAGTTGAATTGTTGTTTTGACAGTTGATGACATTTGATGAAATCATATCTTTGGAGTGGTTCAATGATGTACTGAACTAGAATCACAAGGAAGGAGTATGATTTTTCTTTGGTTGTTGTTTGTAAGCTAATCACTAGTATTGTGCAAATTTGTCATGGGACATGCTCTATAATGTATCATTGATGAAATTTCAGAATTTGCATAAGAAAATGGTTAACTTTTGTTTGTTTACGCAAGCAATACTTAGGTCATCTTGGTTCAATTATACCTCGATGCTTGTATTAACTTGCTACATCAAACATCATGGAAGCAGTACTTAGGTCATCATTGGTGCTAATATCCCCTTTGATGCTTGTACTAACTTTGAACATATCAAAAGGCTCAGTGATGAAAATTATGCACAAAATTGGCTCATGGAATGACAAATAGGAGAATGGTTCATTTTTGTATTCTAAGTTTGCATGATTCATTTAGATTTGCATTTAGGGTTGTATGATAGATTTTTGGAGGTTTGAAATACTTCATGTATATTTTAAGACATCAATTGAGTACATTGGACATTTATTGTATCTCATTTCATTATCATTTTTTCATCATTCTTCATTTAGGTTATCATTATCATTTCATTTTCATTATCGCATCATTTGTATCATTATTCATCATTATCATTATTAGGTCTTATTCATTTTATCATAATCATTATCCATATTAGATTGCATCAAATCATTTACATATCATGTGCATATCATTCATTATCACATATCACTCGTTAATCATTCATCTCATCATTTATATTTCACCTCATTTTTCATTATCATTTATCATTTTTATCATTTGCATAATCATACATTGACAAAAAGAAAGATGCATACATTTCACTCATTACATACATCATATAGGAAAATAATTTATATTACATCATATCATCATGTTAGAAATCATTTCATAGGATCATCCAATCATAAAGCATATTCATCAAATCATCATTTACATTATAAAATTTGCATCACCATCCTATAATCATACATTGCAGTAAAATAAACGCATCATCATTATAGATCATATCAAAGTGAATACATCATCATCCATAAGCATGCATAATCATAAACCACATAGCATATAGAAGCAAAAATGCATACATAAATCAATGACACATGCATATCAAATCACCACTGCATATCATAATCTCATCAAAATAAATGTCCATTTGTACAAAGATATCAAATGTCTGAACAAGATATATGTAAAATACAATGGCAAGGTGTATCCATAATCATCATTGAGGGGCATTGGATGTGGAGCATGACTAATTCTGCCTCCGGAGGTGGTGGGTCTCATTGGGTCTCTGCTGCTAGAAGCACTGATGTCTCATCTGACAGGCTGTCCTACACTCTTGGTAGCACTCCTAGTGTGATTGCATGAATGGGTCTATGATCGGGTGCCTGACTGTGTGTAGGATATCCTTCATTCAATAGGTACTGCCTTAAAGTATATCATCATGTAGTAATCTTCCTGACAATCAGTCTCCAATCCCTCTGCCACAACCTCTCCAATGGAGGTGCTCTAAACTGACCTCAGGAGTCTCTCTACTACTCCCTTTGCCTGAATGCACCACTCTCTGAAGTTGTCTCACTTTGCTATAAGCTAGGCTATCTGTGGGTCAAGAGGTGGTGGCTATGCAATTTGTGCCTCTAATTTTCTAATGGTGACCTATGCCTGTGCTAGTTGACTCCAAAGAGTCTGAACCTCTACCTATAGAATTCCCATCTATCCCTATGACGAAGCTTTGATAGTAATGCGTGGAGCTGAAGTACTCGGCTGGTCTACCACTCTAGCTATGTGAGGCCTCGTCCTGAAGGGAACATCAAAGAAATATCTTTGTCTACCACCCCCACCACCTTCGTTATCCCCATCATCATCTCTATCATCAGAGTTGTCTGAATCCTCCTCCTCATCGACATCCATGGCCACCCCACCTATATTCACTACTCCCTGAGGCTGCCATGCCTATCCCTGCGCTTGTGCATGTGCCCCAGCCTCTGACTGTGCATGTGGTTTCCATCATGACTATCATATAACTGGTCCACCTAATAGTGGGGCAGGCTCATCTAGACTAGTCAACCTGGGAAACAAATGTGAGTAGAAGTAGGCAGCATAATCGACCGTCATATGTGCATCTATAACCTCTGGATGAATGGTCCAAAAATCTGGCTGAAGCTCAGTATACTCTGCCCTCACTGCCTCATATTTAATGAAAGGACCCCGCTTTGGAACATCCTCTTGGCATCTGGCATAATGAGCCACACCCTGCAGCATCATCTGAACTCATCCATACTGCCTAAGTACCTGCATAACCAAAAAACACTCAATGATGAAGGGGGTGTGGCCAATTATGTATCTTTCTATGCCACAATAAGGAAACTCTATATCATCATTATCCCATCCATCGCAGTCCAAATACGGTCTGCAAATGACTGTATCCATATCATCTAATATAAGTTGCCAATACTCTAACTTTCCCAGCATAGGCTGAACAAGGGGACCTGTGTACACATATACATATGGATAACCAAGCGGGAGATCTCTCTGTATAATAGGGTGGGTGATGGTGAATTGCTCCCATGCCCAGATCTGAAGAAGAGTAACCCCAAACAATATAATCTTCCCATTTGTATATACTTACTGATGAAGATCGTGCTATAGATGGGAAAGCATGCAAGATCCCCATGCATATCTAGTTTGATGGAGGATTATGTCCTCCAATATCTGACCCTAGCCTATTGATAGTCCCTTTGACCTGCAATCAAGACAAAGGAAGCCACCAATGAAACCAACTAGAACTGACGAAAGTGGGGCATAACTCTGAACCATGTCTCTCCATGCAACCTCATATCCACCAGCATGAGGATCCTAGAAGACTCTCCTTAAGGAATTTGTCCCTCCAATATCCCTATGATCATAAATCACAAGCCCACCAACCACTGGGATGCCCAAAATCTTGTACACATCCTCAGGTGTAACAGTAATCTCTCTAGTCGAAAAGTGAAAGATATTATGCTCACTATGCCATCTCTCAGCTAATGCAGTCAAGAGTGCCCTATTGACCCTATACTATGGGATCTTGAGAAGGGAACCCAACCCACATCTAATAATAACTCCTATCTCTACCTGAGATAGTCTAGGAATCATCTCCCATGTACGAGGAAATCTCTCTCTGATCTGAAGGATATTAAAATCCTCCTATAAACATCAAATGCATCAAGATCAAATCATCAACAAGGAATATCAAAATTATCAAGAAAATCATGTCAATCAAGCAAGTGAATCATATCAACATCAACATCATATTCATTACTATTTTTTCTTCAAGCAGGAAGACAAATTTATCAATTTCTACTATTTGTTCTTCAAACAGGAAGATAAATTTATCAATTTATACTATTTTTTTTCATCAAACATGGAAACAAATTTAACAGCCAATCGACTCAATATCAACATCATTACTATTTGTTTTTCAATCATGAAAGGAAATTTATTGGAATCATTTTACTATTTGTTCTTCAAGCGTGAAGACAAATTTATCAGATCATCATCACAATCAAGTTACTCTATCCTTAGTGTTATTCAAAATCATCACATTAGTTATCTAATACAACAACAATCATCAAGCAAGCATCAAATCAATCTCAAAATTGTAAAATCAGAAAAAAATTCATGGATGTGCTAAAACAGTTCATTGATGTGCTAAATCATCAATGCACTACTTTATCCATGGATGTGCTAAAACAAAGATTGTATGCGCTAATCTATTGTATGCGCTACTTTATCAGGGGTATGCACTAATCTATCTAGTGTATGCGCTATTACAACATCGTATGCGCTAATCTATCAATCCTATGTGCCATTCTAGCTTATGCGCTAAATTGTTCATCTATACGCTAAAATAGTTCATCAATGCACAAGGTTGGATGCACTATTCTAACTATCCTGTGTGCTAATCTAAAGCTCGCATGCACTAATTCAACATCCTATGCGCTAAAGTAGAAATTCAAAAATACAAAAAAATTGAAAAATTCATCAAAACATCGTTAAAAATTCACAAAGGAGGATCAAACAATCTTATCGGAGGTCCGTATGCTTATGGTCTCTGATGATGGCGGGCTCACTCAAATCGGTGGTGCTCATAGTGGATCGACATCTCAAAAATCTCTCTTAGAGCTCTGAAAACTGCAAAAGGCTACTGTTCAAATGATAATGACTTTTTACCTTTTCCACCTTTTAAGGGGGTAAAAAAGGGAAGTTATTTTTATTTTTACTATGCAACATGCTATTTTGAGAGATAAATCGATGAATTCTCTCCAAAAAATCATCTCAATTCTTTCATCATCATCATCATCATCATTCAAATTACACGATTTATCTCCCGAGGGGGCATATAGCATCATCAGTTAAAATTTTCAAAGTTAGGGGCAAAATTTTCATTATCTGAAAAATTCTTTGAAGCAATGCGTAAAACACATCACTTCAAAGAGGGGAAAAATGTACACATCTAAAAATGGTCACAATTAATCAAACTTGTTAATTAGATAAATGTGAATTATTTAATTAATAATCTTCTAAAGTCATCTACATATAAATAAATTTAATTATTTATTTATATCGTTCACTTTTCTAATTCTTCTAGTTTAATTAAATAAATAAGTTTATTTAATTATTACCATCTTCTTCTTAATTAAATTAAATAAATCCCATAATTTATTTATATTAATTATCATATTATTCTATGTTTGAATTTTCAAATTATGGAATATTCCTCTAAATTCCTTTTTCCATTTTTAATTAAATATTTCAAATATTTAATTAAACACTTTCTAGTTCTTCACTTCACACTTAATTAAATATTTTAAATATTTAATTATCTTCCTTTTTAATCTCTCACACATAATTAAATATTAATTATTTAACTATGCAAGCTTCTAAATTCATTGTCACATGTAATTAAATAAATTTATTTATTTAATTAAGGATTTATCCTCAACTACAAACTAACTCCTCATAAATGAAGTGCACAAATGGCAACTTTTCTCCATTTTTGAATGGATAAGGTTGTGTAGGAGGAAACATCTCCCATTATTCTCTCAACCTTCCATCTTTCTCTCAACTTCTCAATCTCTCACTATTCATCTTGACAGGTTTGAATTCAACCATTGATCTTTGCCAACTATATTATTTCCTCAAAAAATATATAAATAGAGCCCTCTTGTGAGTTCAAAAGGATCCTAGATTTTGTGAATTTAACACAGTTATTATAGTTGCATTCAAATCAACATTTTAGCATAGTATCTCAAGTTCATATCATTTTAGTTTCATATCATAGTTTAAATCATTTGGAAATAAACATGCATTGTTTCATAATCTCATTCTCCTAAGTTGTCATTCCAACAAGCTGCTGCTTACACAAACTGAGAGCCAGTTCTTGCATTCAATCCTTGGAGATAGAGGAAAATGGGATACATTTAAAGGATTTGTTATTTAGAGTTTGTTTTATCTTTTTAATTAGTTTCCTTCGATCTAATGTTTCATTGGTGTGTTAGTTTATCTTTTTAATTAGTCCACATATTCTCACACACAAATATGTATTCAAGTTTTGGTGTACAACAATATCTTGGTGGGGACATCGAAATGGTGATAAACCTAGAGTAAAATTAGGTAAAACAAGAGTTATGGTCAGGTTTCTATTGTGGGAGGATGGTAAGCAAAAAATTTTTTTGGCTTGCAAGAATTTGAAATCTCAACCATGAAGGAACAATATCATTGAGGAAATCAGAGATGAGATCATGAGTCACACTAATAAATGAACTTATGCATAAAAGATCCAACTTGTTTCTCAATGCTACATTCAACAAGACTTTCCACTTCTTTTTCGATACTATTGTTGAAGTCTTCAAAAGCACTTTTGTTGTATCCCTAATGGTCTGAATGCTTTATGCCTCACCAATATTGGATTGCAGGCAGTCACTTAAAGAAATACTTCACAAGATTCTTGTAGGGCATATAGCTCATGACCAAGCAATATTCCCTGAAGACGCTTTTGGTTTTGTGCCCAATATATTATCTCGTTCTTCACTTTGGAAGATAGGGTTGGACTATTTCCATGGACCAAGACATGAGGTAAGAGCTTCACTGAAATAATAGGACTCGAAGTATTAGTTGTCACCATGAAGACATAGTTGGTTGTGAGCGATGAGCCTGGATATTATGAGGACCAATCCTTTGGCCTTTGCATTGAGAGTCTTGTGAGCGTTTGAGAAGAGGAACAGGTAACCTCATTTATTTTTCGCTAACCACAAAGAGCCATACCAAAAAAACCTTGATATCATTACAATGTTGCAAAATAAATGCATCGGGAAGACATATAGGGTCAGAGTGGATTTTTCAAGTCTCTTCGACTATGCAGGTTACACCAATAGCCCAATAACATGATATTTCATTAGTGAGAAAATCAATATCAGGGGAAATAAAATGTGTCTCCTCGATGTCATATGTCTCCCCGATACAATGATATGCATCAATCCCTATTGAAGGACACTATGATTTATCGGTGGGAGTCATTGGTAAATCTCTCTGATAGGGGAAAAAGGATAATTCATGATGAAAAGGTAAGATAATATTTTATTGAAAGTTCAAATTCTTTGTGTGGTGGTAAAAGAGGTGAAATATTATATCGTGAGTACTAATTTTTTTATTGGTGAAAATATTATTTCACTCAAATGAGAATATTTATATTGGAAAGATTAAAGAAGGGGTAATTGTTCTACCCAAAGAATGTTTTTCAAATAGATGCATATGGGTAAATTGACATATTTTCACCAAAGAGAGATAATTTTATCTGAAGAATATTTTAATTATTAAAGGTGAAACATTTCACAGAGGAGATTAAAGGTCAATTTAAAGCCTTGTAATGGGTAATTATTTTGTCCAAAGAATAATTTATTTGGTAAAATATTTCACCTGATCAAGAATATAAATGGAATGTTTTTTACTTAAGGGTGATTATTTTTATATTTAGTGGGTGGAAAGCGAAGTTACAGCAAAGGAAGATTACTATTGAATTAAATTTTATGGAAATGATTAAAGTTAAAATATTTAATTTTCCTAAGTTACCTAATTGAATATTTTATTTTGTTGATAATAATTAAATGAAGAGCTACACCGAAAAGAAGAGTTGTGCCTGGTGGATGCTGTGAAGAATTGTAGACTTAGAAGATATAATGTATATATGCCAGTTGAAATCAAAATTGAAGAAGAATTAGATTAGAATTAGGAATTAGGTAGTTGGATAGGTGGAATAGTTGTCAAAACATAACATTGTTGTATGTATTGCAAAATATTTTGAAGTAATATAATGGACAAGAAGAGTTAATTTGGTGATCCAATTATGGTGTCAATTGTTTGTTGAATTAATTGAAAATATTATCTGGTTGTCTCTAAGGTTGACATTTCCTTATTATTTAAATTGATGTACCAAGGATATATTCAATTCATCAAGGCACATTTTGTGTTCTTGTGTGGTTTAGTTAACTGGCTCCTTCAAGGAAGGATTAAATTCTTTTAATTAATCATAGTAATCGGGAAGAAGTCATTTGGATCAATAAGAAGAACTTGATAGTTGCATCCTTGCACGTTTATGCCTATCATAAACTCATAAAAGTGTCAAAAAAATTGAATTATAGATAGTAAGTCACAAATCTTTCACCTCTTGACTCCATTAGCTGAAAAAAAGTAGGCACTGGTCTTACCCATTTCATTCTAGAATTCTATAAAAACATTCACATTTAAAATTCAGTACTAGGAGTAGGAGTAGTTAACAAGCTTTTATCTATCCCACACTACTTTCCATTGTGGATAGATCCATTAATTTAATTGAAACCACACATTCCTCTAGATCTGAACCATTATAAAGGTCTACTCACGTAGGTTTAGCAGAGCCTGAAGTGCATGGAGTCATCAACCGAATAGGTTATCTCCATTCATTGGTTCAAGAACATTGCAAGTCTGGTCATAGAACCTGACATCCTCTTAGGATTTGTAACTTGCATTTTTGAGATCCAATAGTTTGGCGACTCCGCTGGGGAAAAAACTCATGAAAAGTTTCCAGCCTATCCATTTATAGAGTCAACAAAGTTTAAAAATTGGTCCTCAACCAAAGCTTCATAATTGTGCCAGTTTTACTCCCCATTTGAGTCACACATCCAACATATTGGCGACTCTATTGGGGATCAAGACAAATCATCATTAAATCCAAGCCTTTGTTGGTATAGAGTCATAAAAAATCACATTTTCATTCACCTGATTTCATAGGGGATTCCACTGGGGTAAAGAAAAAACAATTTCAAAATCCATTTCATTTTTCCTTATTTTAGAAAAGTAGGTGACGACTCTGTTAAAAAAATTGATAGATAATGCATAGAAATTTTGGAGCAAAAATACTATTTCCATTCAAACATAAAAGATAATAAGTTGTTGTAAAATTTCTTGTCAAGATTTCAAAAGAAGTGAGAAGGCAATAGTTAATAAGAGAGAGTAAAGAATTGGAAAAACAACTGCTAAAATTAGGAGTCAAAAGTTTTCCAGATGCATCACAAGATATGCCATTCTACAATAAGAATAAATATGTAAATGCAAGAAAACCTCGGACACCATAAGTTCCACATAATGTAACTGAGAATTTTGGCAATGGAGGTAATGCATATCATGCACAGCAAAACATTTATTCACCACAATCATCAAAACAAATAAATGATTATCCTATCCCTCCTGGTAAGAGATTAGTAAGCTATCAAGATCGTGAATATAATCAGTATGTTGGGCATTATCAATACCAAAATTCATGTCAAAATATTCAAAACAATGTCAACCCTCTTGGCAATATCAATCAAATGGTATAGCAAGAAGTAGAAGTACAACAACAACTGATACTCCTCCAAACAAGGGTATTGGATCTTAAAATGTACAAACCACTTGATTTTAGAAATATTTAGGGCTACCCAAATCCTTATCCCTATGAGCTGATAGAACTAGTGAAGCATATCCCCAAATTTCATGGAGAAGGATATAAATCAGCTCATAAGCATGTACAACGATTTTGGGATTTTATTGCAGAATTTCAAGTTTATTCTGAAGATGTCATTATGAAAATTTTCCAAGATATTTTGGGGATAATGCATGGAAATGGTTTATAGGCTTACCTATCTTCATGGGAAGATTTCAAAGGACTATTCTTGAGCCAATATGAAGACAATAGTGATATCATTGATGAATGTGGGGAGGCTGATCAAATGATTTAGCCAATAGAAGAGATGTGTGCAAATGAATTTTGCAATGATGATATGAATGAAGAAGAAATTATCGAAGATCACTTTTCCACCTTGGATGTTTGTTTCAATTTTGAAGATGTTGTTGGGGACACAACATCTGAGGAATAAATCAACAATGATTCAGATGATATGGAGGGGAAACCATGTATGCACGGTCATAGCATTGACAATAATGCATTAGAAACTGAAACATAAGAGGAAATCATGCCTTCCAATAATGAAGAAGACATGATTGTGATCAGTTCATAGGAGATAAATCTGCAAGTGAAAATTATTGTTATGATAGCCTACATGAGGAGGATGAAGATATAGAAAGTCTCTCCCGCATAATAGATTATGATAGTGCATGTTCTGAGGGATCCATTGGATATTCAGATTGTAAAGACAGACCTATGGATTTTAATCTACAACAAAGGGATGCTTGCAACTCTTATGGAGGTTTAGAGGAAGAGGCATCTCCAAATAACCAAGATGATATATCAAGTTGTGGAAAAAATGACTGTGCTAATAATGCATTTGATTTGTCATTCTCCGATGATCTTGAGCTTCATTGTGATGATGCAAAAGGTGAAGAGTACATCAACGGTGAAATGGATGAGGAAACATATTCACTGAGTAGTGAACAAATTTTAGATTTGCTGACAATTGAATATCAGAGATGTACACACAAGGATACTGCTGAAATTTCATCCCAAACATACATTTTCCTTGACAAGGAAAGTAATTTGTGTGACAATGATGAGGGAAATATAGAAGCTGATCAAGATCATATGTCCGTTTCTACTCAAGAAGGAATATGTCAATTAGACTAAAAGATATTTTTTCTACAAGAGAAAGATATTGGTTTTCATATCATTGATGATGAGTGTTCAACATTGATTGACTCAAATATGCATAAGGATGACTGTATGGATCATGAATTTGTGTCACTACCAACTAGTGGTAGGGAAGATATGGAAAGTATTTCAGATTGGAGTGTCTTAGAAGATGTTGATATGACATAATTTTCAGACCCATGTGAAAAGCATGCAAAATATGGAGTGAGCACCAAGAATGAGAAAAATTGTCTTTCTTCCCATACACCTAGAAGTTGTTTGCCTAGTTTGCATCAAAGGCCATATGATAATTTTAGATCATCTATGCAAACTTATGATGAAGTGAGACCCAATCACTTCCGTTGTGAAGATTTTTGGTTTTCAATTCAGTTGGGAGACCATTTTATAATGCATAACAGTGACCAAATTAGTGGAAAATTTTGCATTGAGAATAAAAGTTCTTGGTGTAATGAATGAGGCATGAGTTTGTCACATGATAGTGTAGACATGGAAAATGTACAAGTTTGTTTTGGCACACTTGATCCTGATTTACTGACAACATTTCCTCTTAAATCATATTCTCAGCATTTCATTGCCATTCTATCTCTTAATTTAATAAATCATTATTTATTGGATTACATCTTCCTCTTTGAGTGATTAAATTAATCAGTTTAATTTAATTAACCTTACATCTTTGTTTAATTAAATAAATCTTTTTATTTGATTAAATTCTCTAAAATCCTCTTATTAAATTAAATAAATTAAACCTTATTTGATTTAATCTAACATGTTCTTCTTAATTAAATAAATTAAATCATTTATTTAATAAATTATTTCCTCTCAATTCTTGACTTAAATCAATTCATAAACTTAAGTCCAAATTGTCACATCACCTAATTCTCCATTAATTTAATCAAAACCATGATTAAGTTAATCCCTTTCATTAAAATTCTCTAGAGAATGCAAGTTGCACAATAAATCAATTACTTTGATTTATTAATTCATCTATTTTCCCTCACAAAGCATCAAAAGGGAATATTCCCTCATTTGAATTCAAAAAGGCCAAGTGGAATTGGTCCTTCCAACAAGGCATTTAAGACTTCTTACATGTCCTTTGCACTGATCCAAGTGGTCATAACTCCATTTGACTTCTCATCCACCTTGTCATTTCAATATTTCAAAATTCAAAATTATGCATTTATCATGCACATTGGCCAAAATGTGCTCATTCCTCATCCAATCACACGTGGACAATTGGCACAATGCCATTGGATTATTTTTAATCCCACATTGTTCAAATCTTACTTTCTCTTCCAAATTGAAAGTTATAAATTGGAGACTCCTCTCCTCATTTCTCATCCACAATCTTCATGCGAAGTTACTCTCTCCAATTGAGAACTAATTTTGCTTATTTCATGCAAGCATTCACCATTTTTCACATTTGTACCAAGGTTATGCTCAAATCTCTTTGGAGATTTGACCATTTCTAGATCATCTTCATTGCAACCTAGGAATTGGGAAAGGGCCAATTGCAACACTCCATTGGCACCAATTCCCCCATGGGATCATCAATCTATTGGCTAAATTAGGATTTACTTTCATATTGTTTGAGTTTTTTTCTTCATTTCCTAATAGTAGCTTAAATAGGTGGATTTCATGGGGAATCTCTCACTCTTGTATGCATTTTGATCTAACATCTAACCATGTTTGTTATCTTTGTGCATTTGCAGGTTTAGGGGTTCACATTTTGGTGCTAGAAGGAGGGCTTGAATCGAAAATAAAATCACGTTTTTTAAAATTCTGTGGTTTTTGATTTTTTTTTTTGTAGACACAAAAAACTCGGCCATGCGGCGCTATATTGTGCTACTTTCAGCACCGCGGTGCGATAGTTCACCACCTTTAGAGACACGGTGACATACTGACCCGTGCCTAAATCTCCAAACATCACCGTGGATTTCTACCTACCTGTCTTCTTTTTAAATTTCCCTAACTCCACCACACGGGTCTATATCGAGCCGCATTCAATGCCACGGCCCTATATTGCACCGCGTGTCCACCAAACTCCGTCGCTCTATTTGTCCCACCTAAAATATTCAAAATTCCAAATCGGGCCGCTTCCAAACTTCACCGCTTTCCATTGTTGCGCCGCTTTTGCACTCTTTGTTTCTGTAGAGCGCTACACAAAGTCAACCGCATAGCACTATACAGCGCCGCTTTCACTCCAAACTCCGCCGCAGGAAGAGAGTGAAGTTTTAAATTGACATGTGTTTTTTTAATTTAGGATTTTTTAATCTTTAATCTGGTTTTTTGTCATTTTGCAGGTTGGAGCAAAGGGAGAAGTTTATCATGATATCATGTTCACCAACCCAAAGTTTTTTTAAACACTAAAGTGTTCTTCAACACTCTTTAAGAAACTTGTTAAGAAATCTTTGGCCTTAGGAACACTAAATTTACTTTGGGTTTAAAAAGAACAAGCAAATTTTTGTTTTATGACACCATGCTCATTTTTTACAAAGTGTTTTTAAACACTAAAGTGTTCTTCAACACTCTTTAAGGAATTTGATAAGTTCATTTGATCTTAGGACACTAAATTTCTTTTGGGTTCTAAAATAAACAATCAAATTTATTTTCAAAAGTTGCCAAGGGGCTAAAAAGAACCCTAGGCAAACACACTAGATTATTTTTAAAGGTTAACAATTGAACAAGGCAATCTCACATTTCATTTTGGTGCTTAAAAAGAACTCATCATTGCTTTGAGGAAGTTAAAATCGAACATGTGTTTTTCATGCTTTGTATCTTTTTTGCAAAGTAGTATCATTTGAAAAAGGCGTATGCGCTTCTCTCGCACTTCACAACGATCTTGAGAATCAAAAGTCCTTTTTGGTGACACTAAGTTGCATAAAATATTGCCTCCACATTTCAATTTGGGCATCTTAAAATTGAACAAAACATGCGAGTGTGAGCACGACATATTGCGGAGGTTCTCCCCTTTGTTTTTAAACAAAGGTTGTGTGAACAATGGGATATGTTAGTTCACTTTTGTTTATCTTAGAGGGTCTGCCTTGTGGGAAAAAGTACTCACCCAAGGGAACTACCCAACCGGGAACATGCTAAAGCCAAGCGACTTCCAACCGGTATATAAGTGTGGATTCTTGAGGAAAGTTCAAGAATCACGAGGATTATTCTGACGAGATGAACAGAAATGGACTCTCACCGACATTGGATAATCCCCCATGAATGAAATGCCCGAATTAGAACCCTTTGTTTATAAAAAGGCCAAAACCTTGTCTATCTTGTTGGTGCAAAAAGTCACGTCCTTTGAAGTCGCCCCACATTATACATGCAGTTTTGTTGTAGAAATGGAAGGTATGCCATGGGAGATTCATGGGTACTAATGCTTGGCTAACCTGAGAAGTGTGTGCCATGGAGGGGAGCCAGTGTGGTCAAGCATTTAGCCATTCACACAAGATATGCACAACTAGATTTATCCAAGTGGGAACCCAACAAGATATTGCCTCATCATCCTAGGATTGTAAAAGTGCTTGGAAGAAAAGAACACATTGCTTGGTTCCCCAAAAACATTTGAAAACAAACATTCACAAGACCTTCAAATTTCAAACCCCTTTGAAGAGACAAATACCTTTGACGAATTTGAACACTCTTGCTTTCCCTAGGGATTCGATCCTTAGAGGTTTCTAAGTGTTTAGATTCTATCATCATTTGTCTTCAATAAGTTTAAACATAGGGAACTTTTGCCCCATTTTCCTCGATTTCCACATAATGGACCTTGTGGGATGAGAAATAAAATGAGACATTAGACATATAGTTTGAAATATAAGCAAGAAAGTGTCTTTGATAAAAGGAATTCATTAAGCCAAGATAAAGAGACAAATTGAACCACATATGTGTTGTTCCCAATGATTTCCCGAAAGATCAAGATTCCAAAACCAAAGTTCGAAAAGATAAGTCTAAAAGCCCATGAACAACGCCTTGAGATTCTCCTTGAAGTAAGAGAAAGACTTGTGTACAAATTCTACAAAAAGGCTTCAAGGAACAATCCAACTTTGTATGTGTTCTACTACCAACAAAATCCCAAACTCTTTGAAAGGTTTTGTTTTCTCCCATAGGAAGTCTAGTGTGTTCTTCAATATCGAGTTCTTGTAAAAAGAGTTGTTTCTAGGTTCAAGTTTAGGATCAAAGTCATCATCCTCTTTCATCTCTCCACCAAACCAAATCTCCTCCCATCATCAAACTTCTTGAGAACTTTAGAAAAATCACTCATGCTAAACTAAGAGGGCTAAAACCACATCATCCTATTTTGGCTTAACACACCTAGCCACAATAGTCAAATCTCTTGAATGAATTTACCTCTAGATAACACAACTTCTTGAGGTTCATTAGTTCACAATCACATTGGCTTAACACACCTAGCCAATTCATCCACTTGTGCAAGTTCCCCTAGGATAACACAACTTCCTAGGGAATACAACTTCACTACAATCCTATTTGGCTTAATGCATCTAGTCAAATTATCACAATCAATATAGGTCCTAATAGTTTAGCATACCCCTTCAAAAAGTTCTTCAAAGGTTTTCATTCACTCATTTCATCTGTTTATCCCGTCATCATTAACACCCTCTTTGATCATTAACTTCCCTAGTTCTTCCCTTTTGAGCCTAAAAGGATAGGATCAAAAGATCCCTATTTTTTATGGTTCAAACAAGATCTCAATACAAGAAGGACATGGAGAATATCAGCAAAATATCAACTTTTGTGAACATGAGTCAGCTAACCTCCAAAATAAATCTTGTGGGATCAAGCAATCCCCCAATTAACTCTCCTTTATCATCACAAAATCCTCAAGAGGAGAGTCATCAAGAGGACATCACCGATGAAGACATGGGGATGACACAATCCAAAATAATGAAAATGATTCAAGATCCAAAGACCCACAAAATTGTTAGTGCCATGTTCAAGTACTTAAACGTGATAGCAGGAGGAGGGGTCTAGTTCCCTCTTGACCTTGGCGCAAGCACTAGTATGGACATGCCCCTTACAAGTGCATCCCCAATGTCAAATATCAATCAAGAAATACCTCACACCACCTTAGCCATCACACCAGCCTCACCAAATGCAAACAAGGGGAGTGCCCTGTTTCAAGAGTTACAAAGGCATTGCCTTGTGGCCAACAAGGAGGTGGTTGTCAACACCACACCGAATTATTTTGTTCCAAAAAATCCATTACATCCATATGTCCCACTCACATTCCATAAACCCACTGGTTCATCTTCATTTCACGCTACACCTGCATATGAGTTAAACATATAAACTTCTCTACCACCAGGAGAAGGCGATTTGTTTAGAACAACCGAAGTCGTTGATCCTTTCATTTTCCAAGGTAGCCTACCACCTCTACCCCCATTTCCATTCACAACCACATCACCTCTCACATTGGGTTTTCCTCCCCCAAGCATCGATAGCTTCTCAGATCCAAGAAATATGAACATCACATCAAGTTCCCTCTTTTCGCCTGCAGCATCACAACAACAAATCACGACCATTCAAACCACCCCCACAAATACATCAGTTGGTCCTCAACTATCCCAAAGCATGCCTTCTCAAGGACCAAATATCTCAACCACCCCTCCAACAACCCAAATCCCAACCACCACCGTCACCCTTTCACCTATCACAATGGTTGGCGTCATTCCTGTTCCACCACCAATCCCACCAAAAGCAAACATGACAAATTCATTCACCACCCTAATCCAAACCCTTAAAAAGGCCAACCAACAAAGAGTACTCAAACAAAAGTAGCAAGCTCAAGCTCAAGCAACAACACAAGCACAAGCTCTAGCACAAGCGCAGGCTCAAGCTCAAGCTCAAGCCCTAGCACAAGCCCAAGCTCAAGCTCAAGCCCTAGCACAAGCTCAAGCACAAGCTCAATCTCAAGCTCAAGTTCAAGCCCAACAACAAGCCCAAGCACAATACCAAGCGCAATTGCAAGTGATCCATCTACAAGCATACCAACAAGCCCTGCAAGAATTTTAGGTACACGAACAAGCCAAACAACAATCTTTGTTGGCACAACAACAACTCAACCAACAACAAGCTTTGTTGGCACAACAACAGCTAGACCACCAACAAGCCTCGTTAGCACAACAACAGCTTGACCAACAACAGGCCTCATGGGAATAACAATAGATGGACCAACAACAAGCATTGTTGGAACAACAACAACAAGATCAACAACAAGCGTTGTTGACACAAATGCAAGCATACCATCAAGCTTTGAACACACAGTAGAGCTTGCAGCAAATGCCCACTAATACTCTTCCCACCCATCAAACACCTCAAACACCTCAATACACGTTCATTCCACCTCCCGATCCGAGCAAAGATGTTGCAGCACAAATCAAACTGCTTTTGCAGCAAGTGTTGGACTTACAAGCAGGAAAAGCCATGAGAACACCAGGCAACTTGTGCCCTTACCCTTTCGATAGAAGTCTCACCATGATACCATTCCCAAAGGGATTCAAGATCCCCAAATTTGACAAATATAATGGACTGGGTAACCCTGAAAACCATGTCAGGGAATTTCAAGTGCATTGCATGGAGGTTGCATATGATGAAACGTATCTAATGCGACTCTTCCCTCGTAGTCTGACTGGTCCAGCCATGGAATGGTTTTCTAGCCTACCCATGGGCATCAAAACTTTCAAGAAAATTGTAGAAGCTTTCCTTAAGAATTATACTTTCAACATGGGTGTGGATGTTAGTTTGGAAGAACTATCAACACTAAAGCAAACAAAAGGAGAGCTATTTGCATCATTTTTGCAAAGGTGACGATCCAAGGCCAACCAAAGCAAATGGGCCATGCTAGAAGAACAACAAGTTTGTACCATCATAGCCAATCTAGATGAAAATTTGGCATTCTACCTGAAAATGCAATGCATCACTTCATATGATCAACTCATCCCAAAGGCGCTCAACATTGAAAGACCCCTTACTGCATGATGAGGTGCATCAACATTCACTCTGTCACAGGACAACCGCCCATCCAACAACTATAATTATAAACCTCGAACATGGTCGAGGAATAAAAATATCACAAATGATGGTGTGGTAGATGCTAAAGTGGTCATTAGTGCCCCTAAGAAGAATGTCCAAACCCACCATCAACCACAAAATCATAATCACAACAATGTGCAGAATAATGCTGTAGTGGCATAACAACCACCTTCCACAAATCAAATCAATAATCTGAGAAATCAAGGAGGACCACCTCCCAGCAATAAGTATCCTCCCAAGAGGAAATTTACAGCTCTTGGAGAATCAATTGAGTCCATGATGAAAAAATTGGTCAAAGAGAACCTAATCAAAATCTCTAACTTCGAGCAGTACATGGAACCCATGACTAAACCACCGTGGTACAATGAGAACCTCCTTTGTGACTTTCACAAAGTCAAAGGACATACCACTGCCAATTGCATGAGGTTAAAGAACATCATCCAAGACCTCATCGAGGATAAGGTTATAAATGTCGAGCAGCTAGCCGGAAACCAGGACTTGAAAATATACATGAATCCGATGCCAAACCACAACCAAGGGAACAATCAAGGAAATAATCAAGGGAACAATAAAGGCAAGAAAAAGTACACTAGCGCTAATCTAGTGTACGAGGAGATAGTCGGATGTGTTGATGAAATGGTCATAGTTATAAATGTCAAAAGGAACCAACAATGACTGTGGAGTCACCACACATGGCGGAAAGGTCAACATTGCCGAGGCACCAGCTAAGACCCCCATTTCTAATAGAAAAGCCATCCCCTATGACTACAACATCATTGACCAGCTGAAGATAACTCCCACCCAAATTTCCATCATGGAACTATTGAAAATCTCCGTAGCCCATAGGAAGATCCTTGATGAAGCATTATTTGCATCCACCATCTCCACCACCCTTGACATAGATCAGTTTTAGGCTATGGTTGGAAATATTGTTACCCCGAATCTCATTACATTCTCTGACCAAGATTTCCCCCCACAAACATCTCATAACCGCGCACTCCATCTTCAAGTGCTTATCCATAAAAAAGAAAGTCAAAAGAGTCCTGGTGGATGGAGGTGCAGGCCTTAACATTTGTTCTCTAAAGATCATAAATAAATTGGGATTCGTCAAGGATTCCATTAACAAGAACAAAAGCATCACGATAAGGGCATATGATGACCAAGAAAGAGTGTCTCAAGGCACTAGCAAAATCCCCATTCAAGTGGGACCGACAACTATGGAGACCACCTGTCAGGTCCTCGACCTTGACCTACCTTATAATATCCTCCTTGGACATCGATGGATCCATGGAATGAAGGTGGTGGCCTTGACTTATCACCAATGCATCAAGTTCTCACACCAGAACGAGGAAGTCACCATATATGGGGATCTGAAACCTTTTGCCTACTATAAAAACTTGGAAGCCAAGTTTAATAAGATCCCTCCAGTACCAAAAAATGATGAAGGCCCATCTACTTCATATATTGACCCAACCAAGCTTGCCTCCACTTCTGTGACAGAGACACCCGCCATCCTAGATATATCTAAAATCAAAAACATGATCCAGGGTAATGGATGCGGCGAATATAGAATGAAAAGAAATGCATTCATTGTAGGAGAGTTACCACAATCTCCTAGGTCACATGCAAGGATAACTTTAGTGGTGAATCTTCGGCAATTGGTGAATATTTGAAATCGGGACCTCCAAAAATGGCGAATAATACAGGCTAGAAAGGATGCCAAATCGCCAAGTTTTTACCAAAAAAATTTTTTGTCTTGATTAATTCGCCAATGTATTATTTTTTAAATGACACATCATCAAATCTAATTCACCAGTAGTTTATACTATAATTACAAATATTACTTATATTTGTCAGTAATTTTATATTCTTATAATGAATTTTTATGGTATATTCGCCATTAATAATAATTTACCATTTCATTTTAGGGATATTTTAGCCTTTAATAGTTTTATTATATATTATCATCGATTAGCTTTTTAATCGAATGGCTGCAAGTGAATTCCATGACTTTATTTGCACGTGCCTTTTAAAAAGGTTGTTGAGGCCTGAAATTTGTTTTGGGCCACACGATTAGATTTGATCATGTGGCCCAAAACAAATTTTGAGACTCAACAACCTTTTTAAAAGGCACGTGCATATAAAGTCACAGAACTCACTAAGTCATGAATTTCACTAAGTGCATATTAAATTTTTGTATCGACGAGACATCCGTAACTGTCCCATCGATGATGTTAACTCACACTGATAAGGCTTCCATACTCCACCTGGGGTCAACCAAGGCACACGTACATCACTTGTGTAATTCCGAGAATCATGAAGGGAATCTACAATATTCACGCGAAGCTCCTGGAAAGACATCTGATCAAAGCTCTGTATCGTTGTATCGACAGGACATCCCTAAGTGTCCCATCGATGATGTTGACTCATGCCGATATTCACCCACAGAATGAACTTGTTGTTGTCCGATTTTCAAGTGAGATTTTTTAAAAACACTTGATCTGTGTGTGCTCCAATGCATTTTCAATAATGAATTTATGTTGTCCTCGAACCCTGCGAGGGGGCATTGTTCCCTCGACCCCCACAAGGGGGCTCCGCCCCCTTGACCCCTTGACCCCACTGGTGGCTGTCGCTTTTGGGCCCCTACTTCAATATTAAAAAAAACAAAAAAAATATGGGGGAACTGTGCCCACCAAGTATGCAAATTTTTAAAGGAGAGATTCGCCATTTTAATGAACCATTTTAGTGATTATTCACTAGGATTCACCAATGTGATTATTTTTTTTACCAATTATCCATTAAGATTCGCCAGGATTTTACAAATTTTTGAATAATGTGCATAAGATTCACTAAGGAAAATTAATATATTTTTCAAATAAAAGGAAAGATTCGCCAAGATTTTACACCTTTGCTGAGGGGGGGGGTTTCTTAAAGTTATCCCTGGTCACATGGACAACCTCAGCCAGTTGAAACACCTATCCACACTGTTAGGGCAGAACCCTCAGGATTTTATCATTGGGGGGATCTTAGTCGAGAAAATGTGGATGAGGAGGACATCTCAAACACATTGTACCAAGATGAAAGGCCCACCCCTACCCTACGCATGGATGAAACTAGCAGAGGACTACAAATGATGTTTGGTATGGGCTACAACAAGAATGAAAGCCTTGGAAGAAATAGTGATGGATGACTGGAGCCCATCATGGTGGAAAGAAGAATGCGGAACCTTGGCCTTGGATATACTCCTCCGAGTATAACCGTACGTGGCAGAGGTACTCCCAGAAGGGCAACCAGGTCCTCTCCTCAGGTAACAACAACCACTCTTAGACCACCTGTATGCCTAGGTATCCCACTTGATAACTTCACCTTTGATGTCACTGATGTTTGCACCAGTAGTGATGAGGATGACACCATAGATGAACTTCCTAGGCTCTTTGAGGATTCCACCTTGTTAATGATTAGTTCCTCCACAACTGAGCCAAACCAACAAACCCACCGAATCACCTTAGTACACCCACAACTCATCGATCACGACCAACAAGGACCACCAATTCTAGACTCATTCGAAAATGATGAGGTGCTCTCGGAATTCATGGGACTGAGGGATACAGTTCCATGTGGCGATCACAAGGCAGGATTTGACATCACTTTAGACACCTAGGCATATTATGGGGAGACGATTGAGTCCTTCAATCGCAAAAGGAAAATATCGAGAATAAGCTCGGAGTTATTGAGTGAAAACCAAACTATGGTGCTCTCTAACAATAAAATAGTAAAAATAAAGGACACATCCAATGGTGAAAACCTCTCTGAGGCACCGGAGGATGAAGGATTCAATCTCCCCCCTACTGCTTTACATCAAGAAAAGTCAGCAGTCCTGGCAGAGTAGTGCAACCCGGTCAACTTAGGAATGGAAACAGAACCACAAATCACTTTCTATGCTGAGTCTCTTGTACTAGAGGAACAAGAACAGTTAGCAGCATTTTTGAAAGAGAGAAAGGTAAAATTTGAATGGACATATGCTCACATGCCAGGTCTGGATCCTGAGGTGGTGGTTCATCATTTGGCTATTTTCCTCAGAGCAATACCAGTCAGACAAAAGCTAAGAAAGATGCACCCGCAAATAGCCTTGCTCATCAAGATTGAGTTACAAAACCTTCTAGATGTTGGCTTCATACGCCCAATCGACTATCTAGAATGGGTATCAAATCTTGTACCAGTCTCAAAACTGAAAGGGGCATCTGCATCTACACAGATTTTAGAGACCTAAACAAGGCATGTCCTAAGGATGATTTTCCACTACCCAACATTGACATGAGATGCTATCCCTAATGGATGGCTTCTCAGGGTACAATCAAATAATGATAGCAAAGGAAGACCAGCATAAGATGGCCTTTACATGTCCTTGGGGCACCTACTGCTGGAATGTGATGTCGTTTGGGTTGAAAAATGCAGGAGCTACATACCAAAGAGCCATGACATTGATCTTCCACGAAATGATCCACAAAACTATCAAAGACTATGTGGATGACATATTGGCTAAAGCAAAGAAGTGATAGGATCATATAGCAACTCTAAGTGCAATCTTTGACAGGCTAGAACAATACAAGGTCAGGCTCAACCCAAAGAAATGTGTCTTTGGGGTGCAATCGGGAAAGCTGTTGGGGTACATAGTTTCAATGAGGGGGATAGAGGTGGACCTTGCAAAGATAAAAGAAATCTTTGAAATGGAAGCATAGATAACACTAAAGCAACTCAGAGGATTGCAAGGTAGACTCCAGTCCATCCGGAGATTCATAGCACAATTGGCAGATAAACAAATCACCTATTCACACCTGCTCCACAAGGGAGTAGCATTCATGTGGGATGACAAGTGCGAACAAGCATTTAACAAAATCAAAGAAAACTTACTTACACCACCTGTGTTGATGCCACCGATCATAGGGAAATCTTTGATTCTATACATCTCAGCAACGACAACCGCCCTTGGTGCCCGATCAGCCCAACACGATGAAAAGGGAACCGAGTGAGCCATTTACTATATCAGCAAATTAATGGTAGGGCATGAGCTCAACTATATATCAATAGAAAAATCTTGCTTGGCAGTGGTGTTTGCAGCCCAGAAATTCAAACACTACATGCTAGCTCATCAGATTAAATTGATTGCCAAGATAGACCCCCTCAAATATCTATTGTCAAAAGTAATGCTTACAGGCAGAATGGCTAAATGGGTGATGATAATATCAGAGAATGATATCGAGTATGTAGAATGAAAGGCGATCAAGGGATAAGTCATCACAGATCAGCTAGCAGAAGCTCCCCTCTACACAGATAACCCACTCGTATCAGAGTTCCCGGATGAGTCCCTTTTTAATCTCGATGCAGCTGACCACTAGAAATTGTACTTTGATGGCTTCCACACACAACATAGATTAGGAGTTGGCGTGTTCTTTATTACCCCACAAGGAGATTATATACCGAGATCCTACAAATTAGCATTCCCCTATACAAACAATATTGCAAAATATGAGGCTTTAACCATAGGTCTCAAGATTGCATCATAGTGGTGAATAATGGCACTAAAGGTCTACAGAGATTCATAGCTTTTCATCAACCAAGTCAACGGTGAATACCAAACTAAGGATGATAAGCTTACGCCTTACAAGAAGGTGGTAGAAGGACTTAAGGAATCATTCATCGACATCACTTTTGAGTAGATACCAAGGGCAAATAACAAAGCAGTTGATGCAATGGCAACAATCGAACCTTTGTTAGACATCCCTCACAACATCTTGAAACACGAATTCCTCGTAGAGCAGCTTCTCGTACCCACTTTCGAGGTACCAGAGTTAGAATACGCATGCGAACTCGTTGGTCCCGATGATCTCTGGTACCATGACGTCTACACCTATCTATGATTAGGAATCCTCCCAGCTGACATTACCCTAAACTTTAAAAGAAATTTTGTCAAAAGGTCCTCATGATTTGTCATCCTAGGAGAAACCCTCTTCCATAGAAGTATCGATGGAACCCTGCAATGTTGCTTAACACCTAAGGAGTCCTTAACTGATTTAACTGAGGTACACAATGGCATGTGCGGTTTGCACTCAAGTGGTATGACCTTGGCTAAGAAGTTGCTGAGAACCAGGTACTATTGGCTGACAATGGAGAGAGAGGCACATGACTTTGTCAGAAGGTATCTACAATGCCAACAGCATGGAGACCTTATTCATGCACTAGCTGAAGAGTTGCATCTTATCATAACACCATGGTACTTTTCACAATGGGGGCTCGATCTCATAGGTAAAATCTCACCCACTTCATCCAATGGTCACAAGTTCATTATCACCGCCACCGAATATTTCACAAAGTGGATCAAAGCAATCCCCATGACCTACATAATTGGGAAGCAGATATCCAAGTTCATCTTGAACTACCTCATTTGCCGATATGGTATTCCCCAATCCATTATCTTGGATAATGGAACACCCTTCAAGAATCAAGATGTCCATGACTTGTGTGAAAAATTCAAAATCCAACACTACTTTTCCACCCCATACTACCCACAAGGCAATGGCCAAGCATAAGCTACTAATAAGACTATTATGAAAATCCTTAAGAAAATAGTCAATGACTCTGGTCATGACTAGCATCTATAGCTAAATCCTACCTTATGGGCATACCGCACCAGCATCTGCATGCCGACAGGCACCACCCCATTCTCCCTAGTCTACAGATCAGAGGCCATACTCCCTATCGAGATCGAGCTCCCATCCTTGAGAATATCTTTGCAAAACCTCATCACAGATGAGGAATACAGGGTTACAAGACTGAATGACCTAGAATTATTAGATGAACGACGCATGGATGCCCTAAATCATCTACAGGTCTACCAGAATCATCTGAAGCAGAGCTACAACAAGAGAATCAACAAACACACCTTTCAAGTTGGTGACCTTGTGCTAAAAGAGAACCAAAAGAATGTACTAAACCCGGATACAAAAGGAAAGTTTGAGCCTAACTGGCTGGGACCCTTCATCATCACCGCAAGCTAAAAATCAAGGGCATATAAGTTGTCGACACTAGAAGGCGAGCCTCTGCAGGAGCCTTTAAACAACTCTCACCTCAAAAAGTTTTATGCCTAAAATCTTGCAAGGTATAGAAGCAGAAAATACAAGAATAATTAGAAAAAGTCCTGAAAAAATGGTCTCCTTGATGAAAACTTGGCAAACAGGCATCTTGGCGACAACAAAAAAAAATAAAAATCCAAAACTCCAAAAATAAATAAATAAAGGATTGAAAAAAAACAAAAAGTAAAGAAAAAATCATCCTCTAGTGAAAACCACTTCGGTGGCGCTTTGGACAAGTACCTTGGTGAAAACCTAGCAAATAGGCGTCAAGAGTAAATAAAGCACTCCCTATCCACCAGGATCTACATGACTCACTCATCCTTTCCATCACACTTCACTAATCATCCATACACCCATCCACTCGCATCCATATCATAGCCTAGGCTGATGTCTATATCATATTCCACCATAGTACTACTTGGCATACCTAAGGTCAGTTTGTCCTGCCTTTATTGAAGTAGTCTATTGCACCATGCTGGGGGCATGCTCCTGTATTAGCATTGGATCAGATTCATGTATATTCTCGTAATCTTCTCAAAATCTCATCACAAAAATCCAAAAACATCCAAATCATTCAAAAATCCAAAAACATGTCAAAATATAGGAAAAATCTTCAAAAATTCATCATTGAGTCTTGTCATTTTTTCACCTTGTCAAACTACATCGTCTCTGAGCTTGAACGTAGGCAAGGTTGATCTTTGATCATCCCCCGAGATGGTTAGAGTCATTCCTTAGGCGTTCGTCGAATTGGCAATCCGTTTGCCCATCTAGTCTGCATTTAAGTCAGTCCTTTAAGCAATAAAATGGCAACCCGTTTGTCCCTCTTATCATCAAGTCAGTCCATCGTCAGTCAAACTACGTGGTCTCTGTGTGTATAACATAGGCAAGGCTAATCTATGGATCAGCTCCTGAGACCCCTAGGATAGGTCTTTAAGTTAGTCTCTTCGTCATAAACCTCAAAAATACCAAAAACAACATCAAAATATCTAAAAAACCCAAAATGGTCCATCCATTTCATCTCGCTTTCACCCGTGATTGTCATCACTCATAATAAATCAGTCGTCACCTTCACCCTTTGGTGAGTTAGTTAGAAGCAAGTCTAGTAGGTTATAAAGTGAACACTTAATCGTCAAAGTCTCAAGTCTAGATCAGTAAGCAAGCAAGTTTGGTCAACTCGGAGTATCAATAGCTTATCATCCAATCAGTCTCACTAAAACCCTGATCACTACATGTCCTAGGATGAAGCTTTCCTATGGCGGACATAAGCATCAGGTACCCCACAGTAGTTAGTCTTGGCTAGCGGTATGAAGAACATTGGCTTGTTTGTTTACTTTATCTTGGTCTTTTAGACTTATCTTATTTTGTGCTCATTCCAAGGACCTCTCAATGATGCCTAAATGAAACAGGTTTAGAGAGAAAGGAACGAGGCAACGATCATTATCTTTTTATCTGTTATGCTTGTGGGATACCCTTGTAAAATAACTTGGTCATATATGTTTTGTTTGGTTTGTGGAGAGGATGTTTTAAATATCTTGTTGACCACATAGGAAAGCTTGCTTTTCTGTGTTTTGGTCCGAGATGTTTGGAATATCTGAAATACATCCTGAATGAAGTATGTATGTTATGTGTGAACAAGAGTAATCCTATCTAATTGTCGAGTCAAAGTCCATCACACTAGGTACCATGCCATCCTGGTCCTTTATACCTTGATGCATCGTACCTATGTGTGTTATCAAACATAACGCAATTCGACCCTTTGAAAATCCCAATTCCTAGCAATGCAAATCACCATCATCATTTGAACTAACTCATCAACACTGCAATTCTTCTATCTTCTTTCCACACTAACATGGCATCATAATAGTAATCAAAACAATTCCCATGCATACACCCTGCATCCACATGATCATTAGCATTAAAAAACATTGCATCATATCATTATCTTAAGTTATGAAGAATAATATAAAATTGATATTCTAAACATCTTAAGAAAAGCATTGCATCATACATAATCATTTGCATCCATTACCATCATTAACATGCATTACATCATTAAAACATGAAAAATATGCAAAACGAAATACATCCATTACATACATCACATCACATAAGCATAAGAATAGAAACATCTCATAGCATCATACATTTGCATATTATACACCCACATATTCACACATGTGCACCATACATATCATAAAAGGATGATAAATATCATATATATATCATCAAAAAATACTATTATGATACAAATCAGATCAAGTGTACATTGAATACATGGTACAATAAGGCCAAATACTAAAGCCCATGAATCAAAAATGGAACAAACCATCCTATGATCAAAAGGGCTAGCCCTGTTGGTTGTGGCCCTCACCCTCCCCTGCCTGCCTCTCACCGTGAGCCTCTATCGGCCGCCTCCCTATCTGCTGGGAAAAGTATGGCACTCTATCTGCTAAGGGAACTACCTGTCAATAATGCTTCTAATCATACTCGGCCTCTCTGATACCATCTTTGTACTCTCGAATATCAACAGAATGGCCCCGGGATGTAGAAGCGGCACTCTCTAACTACCTCCATCGGCCAACCTCCTGATCCCTCTCAGATCGTGCCAGGTCTCTCTTTGCTATAGCTGCAATAACCTACTGCCGAGCCTCATCTCGCTCTGCTGTCAGAACCTGTACCTGGCCTTGTAGCTGCTAAATCAATGCATCATGGGGACCTGGTGGCCCTGCTGGCTGTCCTACTGGCTGCCCTGCTTATTGTCCTGTTGGCTACCCTGTTGGCTGTCCTGTTGCCTGCCTTGCCGGTTGTACTACTGGCTACTGCTGTGGTGGCACTTGGGGCTGCCCATCTTGTCTTATTATTGTCTGCACTGGTGGTACACCTCCCTGGCCTCTGCCTACTGACCTACCTCTAGGCCTTCAATGTGGAAGTACTATCCCAAGAACTATCAACCTCACTGGAGGACTAAACCATGCCCTATACATTGGAGTCACCCCTGCATTTGCTGGCCCCTGATCATATGCCCATGGCTGAGCAACCAATTGCCTGAATGACGTCACTACCTCGTCCGTCAGAATAGGCGGTCCCCATGTTGTCTCCTTTGTCGTACGTGAAAAAGTGGCTGTGTACTGAGCATCAGGTATATCCTGCACCTCATCAAACTACCTGGCCACCCTGTCGGGAAGATATCTCTCTATCAAAGTGTGCTCCTGACCCTACATAAGTCTATCCTAGCAAGCAAAGAAGAGTTGCTCTACATCATCCATCCATTGGCCTATACCCATATATGGTCTCTAGATGAATACTGTTATCTCATCCAGAACCTGCCGCCAATGAGTTATGCCATCCGTACCCATGTGAGTGAAGCGAATCCTTGCCCCGCCATACCGCCACACCATAGGATCATCAATATCTAAAACAACCGGTGTCACAACCGGGCGAAGCACTGGAATCCACTCAAATACCCAAATGTGTAGAAGGGTCAATTTGTCCCCAAGAGCTCGACCATCCAAGTAAGCAAACTCATGTAAATCCTTGTACAAGGAGGCCAGCAGTACTGGTCCCCAGGCATAGCACACTTGATGAGCGCACATCTGCTACCATGCTAATCCCCAACCTAGACTAAAATATCGACCGCGTCGATTAGGAGCTACAAGGCTAGAAATAATGGCGGCCACAATCAGGCTATAAGTAGGGGCTATACCCCGATACCTCTCCAAATCTATCTAACCATCGCAGAGAATGCACTTGTCCACACCCATGACACCAAAGTAGGCATCCCTACCCTCCTCCAAATCATAAATCACTCGCTCTCCATGAATGGGTAGTCGCAGGATGCACCAGACATCCTCTAGAGTGATAGTAGCCTCACTAGTAGGAAGATGAAAAGACGATGTCTCGCTATGCCACTGCTCGGCCAAGGCATGCAACATACCCATATATGCTTGAATAAGAGGAACGTAAGCAACAAACCACAAACCAAACATCCAAGGTTGCTCCTGGAGGAATATGTGCATATCTTGTAATCGCTCAAGTACTGGCCACCAGTGCTCCCTCGAATGAATAACCTCATGTCTCTCCTGTGCAACGAAAAGTGTCGTGTCAGCTTCCCTAGAAAAAATCTATTGTCTGTATCACCTTTCGCTTTTGGAAACAATAAAAGCAGCACTGTTTGCAAAAGTGACGCAGTTTGTAAGTTTCCAAACTGCGTCGCGCGGTGAACTTAGATAGCAAAAGTTTCTAAACTGTGCCGCATGATGGACGTAGATAGCTAAATTGAACAAACAGGCCTGCATGGTGATGTTTGAGCAAGCGGTCGAGTTTACTACCCAAATATTCCTAAATGGAAAACTACGAAGCGCAGCACTCTAGGCACAAGCTATCCTATAGGTAATTTGTAATTTTTTTGCGGTGCTATATCACGCCGCGCCGACTCGATCATACCTAAGCCCTAATAAATGCATACAAAATGAGAAAAATAAAAGTTGGATAGGAGTACATACCGCGGGTCCTGCCGCGATTGGTCTCTGATATTCTCGTACTCGCTCCGACATGTGTAGGGGAAGCTATCATTGCACCATTTTCCTTAGGACTCAGAGCTCAAGTGTAAAAAATTTTCAAAGTTAAGATTGCAAATGTATTGAAAGTGACCCCTCGAGGTCTATTTAAGCCTGAAAATTAGGGATTTTTGACCTAATTTGACCTTTCGGCTAGGGTTTTGGTCCCCTGATCTCGTTTTCATCAAACCAAGAGTCATTCTACATCCCTTTTGGCATTTTAAACAAATTTTCTGGCATTCTGGGGCATTTCTGGCCTATCGGGCACTTTATCCACCTTTTTCGCGAGATCACCCAAAAAATCAAAATTTTCGTCCGATCTCTCGAGGGGGCAATATCCTTCCACTGGGGCAGCAGTGGGGCATTTGAAAAAATTCAAGAAAATCATGAACCTTTGATCACATTAGTCTATTCTTTGAATCAATGCAACAAGTACATTGTTTCAAAGAGGGGCAAAATGTAGACATGGAAAATGTACAAGTTCATTTTGGCACACCTGATCCCGATTTACTGACAACATTTCCTCTTAAATCATATTCTCAGTATTTCATCACCACTCTATCTCTTAATTTAATAAATCATTATCTATTGGATTAAATCTCCCTCTTACAGTGATTACATTAATTAGTTTAATTTAATTAACAGGTTACATCTTTGTTTAATTAAATAAATATTTTTATTTGATTAAATTCTCTAAAGTCCTCTTATTAAATTAAATAAATTAAACCTTATTTGATTTAATCTAACATGTTCCTTCTTGATTAAATAAATTAAATCATTTATTTAATAAATCATTTCCTCTCAATTCTTAACTTAAATCAATTCATAAACTTAAGTCTAAATTGTCACATCACCTAATTCTTCATTAATTTAATCAAAACCATGATTAATTTAATCCCTTTCATTAAAATTCTCTAGAGAATGCAAGTTGCACAATAAATCAATTACTTTGATTTATTAATTCATCTATTTTCCCTCACAAAACATCAAAAGGGAATATTCCCTCATTTGAATTCAAAAAGGCCAAATGGACTTAGTCCTTCCAACAAGGCATTTAAGACTTCTTACATGTCCTTTGCATTAAGCCAAGTGGTCATAACTCCATTTGACTTCTCATCCACCTTGTCATTTCAATATTTCAAAATTCAAATTTATGCATTTATCATGCACATTGGCCAAAATGTGCTCATTCCTCATCCAATCACATGTGGACAAGTGGCACAATGCCATTGGATTTTTTTTAATCCCACATTGTTCAAATCTCACTTTCTCTTCCAAATTGAAAGTTATAAATTGGAGACTCCTCTCCTCATTTCTCATCCACAATCTTCATGCAAAGTTACTCTCTCCAATTGAGAACTAATTTTGCTCATTTCATCCAAGTATTCACCATTTTTCACATTTGTACCAAGGTTATGCTCAAATCTCTTTGGAGATTTGACCATTTCTAGATCATCTTCATTGCAACCTAGGAATTGGGAAAGGGCCAATTGCAACACTCCATTGGCACCAATTCCCCCATGGGATCATCAATCTATTGGCTAAATTAGGATTTACTTTCATATTGTTTGAGTTTTTTTCTTCATTTCCTAATAGTAGCTTAAATAGGTGGATTTCATGGGGAATCTCTCACTCTTGTATGCATTTTGATCTAACATCTAACCATGTTTGTTGTCTTTGTGCATTTGCAGGTTTAGGGGTTCACAGATAGTAACAATATTCAAAATATACCTAAGTGTGAATCAAAGAATGGAAAATTAAATATGGGTAGTGCTGAAGGTAGTGTTATTTTGAAAGTTTCCAATGGTAGTACATGTAGCAGGGCAGATTGCATGAATGTTTTCAAAAGGAATCTGATGAACTAGAAAACAAAACAAGGTGTATAATAGGGGAAAATATGGGCCTTTATTTTTGGGTGGCCTTGTGCGATCAGCTATGGTGTGGTTTTTTAAAACCATATCAGTTAATGAAAGAAAAAAGTTTAAGTCTATTGGCCAATAAAGCACTTGGTCTGCTTTCCTAAAGACCTGGATTCTTGCTATTCCCACAAGGGGTATACATCCCAAGACGGAGCCACTATTGGAGCCTAAAATTTGATGCAAATTTAGGTTCCCATGTGTGAAATTTGATTTCAGCACTCAAAAGTATAGTTGGAAAATCTACTGAAAATGCTCGCTTTAGAAAATCGTAATTTAAAGCTAGAGCAGTTCCATGAAAAACCACCATGCAAACATGTTTATGTGACATATATGAGTATGCACGCCAATTTTCAGCTTCGTACAATTAGTTTTGACAAGATTTCAAAAGGCCAAGTTGAAGGGTTCTGTGAAGGCTTGATGTCTACACAATAAAATCTATTAAAATGATCAACTTTGAAAGATAATATTAAGCAACTGGAAGATTTTCAAGAAAAATCAATTGGTGATTTTTATTCTCCCTATCTCAATGTGCATCCATGTCAATTTTTAGAGCTTCAAGACATCATTTGGTATTTTTTCAAAATCAAATCCAAACGGGTTTTGCACAGTTTGCACATCTACACTTTTAGGAAGCTGTCACAAAAGGTCAAATTTGATGATTGATATCTTGCGAAGGAAGAAGATTGATGAAAATCCATTGTGCATACATGTTCATGGAACCTAAATGAATCAATACCCATGAGGGCATCTTCTTAGAATTCATTTTAATATTTTTACAAAGTGGCAAGTTGGCATGCTTTAGATAGTTTTCACAAGTGCAATTTTAGAAAGGGCTGATATGGGTACTTTGTAAATCAATATCTTTCAAATATAATGGCTTAATACAAAACTATTTGGAAACTATGTTCCCCTACTATACCTCAATAGGCCAGTGTATTTTCATGGCTCAAGGAGAAGTTTTGGTCAATTTTTCAAGGCAATTTTGGAAGCTACTTGGCTTATTTTGATCACAGTGCTTGATGACTACCCACTTCAATTTTGATGGTTGCTTTTCTCCTTGTTCCTCGGCTCTTATACTAGTAGCATTCATCAATATTCATTCTCCAGGTCCGAGCTGCTGGTATGGACATGGAGGAAATCCCCATGGGGAAGCATCCCATAGTGCTAGGAATAACCTTTCTTTACTGTGCAAATTAGAGGAGAGGGATCAATAGGAGCAGAACTCAATGAAGGATTTGAAGGAATGAGATGATAAAAGACAAAATCATTTAGTGATATGCTTGGATGTGTAAGAGATAAGAACATACCCTAAGGTAATATTCATTGTGTTACTATTAGAAGCTGCCTACAAAGATCTTGGGAACTCCCTACAATATGGGAAAAGGGTGTATATTCTTGATCCTGTATCTAGGTTGCCAATTCAATAACATTAAAATTATAAGATTCCCCTTTTGTATGAAATTTCATGCTCTCCAATTGTAGGTGTTAATTTCATATCATGTGACACTAGAGGAGAGGTGTGGTTTTCTTAGAGGGATTTCATTTGTGGAGTCGATCCAGACATTATTATTAGGTTGAAAGAACAAAAGTTTCATCGAGGCAACATAGTATTCGAGAAACACACTATCTTGAGATGGATTATGCTACGGGTGTTCCTTTATCTTTTTTTCTTTCCAGGAGACAAAGCATCAAGGTCTTGTCTTAGATATTAGGGAAATCAAAGCAAAGTAATCTTGTGCTTCCAAATATCAAGGGATGAGGATCTAGTCAATAAATTATTATCTCTGACATCAGTCAGATCTTGATGACTCCCATAAGTATGTTAAGGATGAGAAAGAAAAAAATCACAAAATTAATAGTGAGTATGATGAATCAAAACTACAAAAGTGGAGGATCAATTGGGGCCAATAAACAATTAGTTTCAAATGATAAAAAGTTTTACTCTTTACCTAGATTTGTTAGCTTTTGAGCACAGGAGAATAAGAGTACTATAGGTAAGGAACAAAAAAATGTGATTATCCAAGATATCAAAGGAGAAAATATCATAGAGGAACCAAGGGTTATGCCTCCTTCAATGAAGAGGAAAAACATGAATCTTATCCTAAACAATCCAAAGATATCAAAACAAGCAATGCAACCTCAAGACATTCACATGGGTCGAAGCTAACAAACAATGTAAATGATGTAAATAAATTGTGCATATAGTCAAACTATGCTCGATTTACCAAAACTACTTATACTGAGGGTTACACCAAGTGTATTGTGGAGAGAAGCCAAAATAAGAGGAGCCGGTTGAGCTATTTATTGATTTTATTGTATCCATTTCTTCAAAAAGTGTAACAAAACTCTTAGTGATAGTAGTTCAAGACTATAATGACCTGGGAAATGTTCATTTACGAGCCTAAATTACAAAGTTTCCATTGGTGGAACAATTGGCAATTGAAGGAGAGATCGATATGTATTCAAGTTTCGGTATACAACAGTAGCTTGGTGGGGGCATCAAAATGGTGATAAACCTAGGGTAAATTTAGGTAAAACAAGAGTTGCAGTCAAGTTGCTATTGTGGGAGGATGGTAAGCAACAAATTCTTTTGGCTTGCAATAATTTGAAATCTTAACCATGAAGGAACAATATCACTGAGGAAAGTAGACATGAGATCATGAGTCACACTAATAAATGAACTTATGCATAAAAGATCCAACTTGTTTCTCAATGCTACATTCAACAAGACTTTCCTCTCCTTTTTCAATACTATTGTTGCAGTCTTCAAAAGCACTCTTGTCGCATCCCTAATGGTCTGAATGCTTTATGCCTCACCAATATTGGATTGTAGGTAGTCACTTAAATAAATACTTCACAAGATTCTTGCAGGGCATATAGCTTCTGATCAAGCAATATTCTCTAAAGATGCTTCTGGTTTTGTGCCCAATATATTGGCTCATTCTTCACTTTTGAAGATAGGGTTGGACTATCTCCATGGAACAAGACATGGGGTAAGAGCTTCACTAAAATAATAGGCCTCAAAGTATTAGTTGTCGCCATGAATACATAGCTGGTTGTGAGCGATGAGGTTGGATATTATGAGGACCGATCCTTTGGCCTTTGCATTGAGAGTCTTGTGATCGTTTGAGAAGAGGAGCAGGTAACCTCAGGTATTTTTTGCTAACCGAAAAGAGCCATACCAAAATACCCTAATATCATTATAGTGTTGCAGAATAAATGCATCGGGAAGACATATAGGGTTAGAGGGGATTTCTCAAGTCTCTCTGACTATGCAAGTTACACCAATAGCCCAACAACATGTGATTTCATTGGTGAGAGAATCAGTATCAGGGGAAATAAAATATATCTCCTCAATGCCATATGTCTCTCCGATACAATGATATGAATCAATCCCCATCGAAGGACACTATGATTTATCGGTGGGAGTCATTGGTAGATCCCTCTGATAGGGAAAAAGGGATAATTCATGATGAAAAGGTAAGATAATATTTTATTGAAAGTTAAAATTTCTTGTGTGGTGGTGAAAGGGTTCAAATATTATATAATGAGTAATACTTTTTTTAGTGGTGAAAATATTATTTCA
>CM021102.1:75324701-75336266 GCA_007115665.2 Sequoiadendron giganteum
AAAATTGGGAATAAGCTAATTGGATCTTCCATCTTCCATGTGAATTGATACGAGCCACTGTGCTTCTGCACTAATAGAGAAATATTCCAAAACTCATTTCTTGAGGTGCACAACACAAAATAATAACCTAAAATATCCATACAGATCGATGAACACTATGCTATAGGATACTCTGCTCTTCCTTGTCAATCTTCAATTTTCCTGCCAGTATGATCAAATGATAATGTGCGCATTTGATCATTGACTTGAGTTGCCATAAATGACAACACTAAGGGATATTGCAGTGTCTCTTGCCAAAAATATCCTCCTTTGGCATTGATGGCAACACTTATTGAAAAAATGACTAAGTGTCGGACTAGTACCAAGATAGACTACACTGCCTTCTCCAAAATTCCAAAAATGCAATTCTCCCCCTGAGATGATTGAACATTCTTCACTCCACTTCTTCTCCCCCTTTGAAATCAATAGAAAAGGTAGAGGTTCACATGCCAAAAATGGATCAATTCATCAAAACTATTATGAAAAAAGTGTTACTATAACTTACATGAGCTGGAAGATGTCTGTAAAGTCTTTCTTCAACTGAATCAAACTTGTGTCCCAATTTTTTTTAAGACTTTCTAGAATTTTAATATAACCACAGATCAAATAAGATCGTGTCTCCATGGACTCCAGGTTGGTCTGATCAACAACTCCTATAGATTCTTCTCCTTATTTTAGAGCACTTGACAATATGTCAAGTTTTGGACAAATTATGCTTCTGAGTTCATAGGTTCTAGCAACAATTTTATTATTTTCATGCTTCAGACCTTTTATGTTATTGAGCAAGGACATTACTTCACCTTCTACTTTCCCAACACAACCAGATAGTGGATCAAATGCTTCAGAAATAGAACTTAACTTGTTTTCCAAATCTTTCACCTTTTTCTCATTTCCATCAGTAAACTGCGGGGTGTGTACAGGATCATCATGGAAAATATAGGCCCTTAAGTGGCAAAAAATTCAGAAAAATCAGAGTTAGACAACTTGACATAAAAATTTGAATATGTTATCTATATTATTTATAAAATATGTAAGAATAGAATTTGTAGAAAATTTAATGAAGTTTCTAAATTACTAGGTTTATTTACAAAAAAATAAAATATATTTGGTGAAAATTTGAAATTTCAATATAATAGTACTTAAATTTCAGGGAAAAAATAAGAAGTAGGTGTATGTCTGACCACCCTAACCACATTAAAATGATAATATTTTTTTATAATATTTTATATATAAGTAGAAGACTCATGTCCTAATGTGATGCATATTTTTTTGTAATTTGTTTTCAAGTAAATAATTAATTATAAATTTTTTATGACAACTTTTATAAAATATAAAGACTCATATGTCTGACCACCTTAACTTGGTCAAAAATTCATGAAATTCAATTTTTTCTTTTTTAATCTTATAGTATGTGAAGCATAGAATGTGACGCATAGTTTGGATTCAAAAAATATGATACCGTTTGAAAGCTATAGATTTTTTTTTTAGCCTAAAAATCAGGACTTTAGTCGTAATTCAATAGAAAATGAAGAATAATTATTTACTAAATTCAAAGTAAAGTATAATTTATATTGGTGGAAAGCTGAGAATCTCCTTTAAAAACCCTTTTCGTTTCATCAATTTTGGGTAAAAAATAATTCATCAGCCACATACCTATCTTATTGCCACTTTTTGGCCCATCATGATCTTGCACATACCCTGACATGAAAAATACAGACATGCTTTGTATATCTTACCACCTTTTGATAAGGCATTCTATACATTCTTTATGCATGTGGTTAAAATGATTTTGTCTTGGACAATCATATTTTTCATTCCATTGAACCTTTTAGAATCAAATTCATTCTGCACTTTCACCATGGTTGAATTTTCTAACGACTCAAAGTGAGTGTCAACTGAGTTGATAAGCCTTTTTAGTTCACAGGAGGATGAAATAGTTAGATCTTTTACATAGGATGGCATTATTTTCTCCAGTACTCTGGATGCCAGATTTAGTAGTTTGTTGTCCTCAATGTGTGATTTTAATAGCTCTTCTCTAGCCCGTGCTTGAGAAATCATAGCTACTTTCATTTTATGGATTGGGCTTAATGTAGACAAGTCAATAGGACCTTCAATTAGTTTTGGATCCAGTTCTTCCTTTTGTTCAACCAAAAATTTATTTACTGCCTCAACAGTGTCTCTTGTTTCAACTAGGACTACTTTTACATTATCTTTCTTTTCCTCAACTAATGCATCCTCAGTTGAAGGTTTTGATTTGTCTTCAGAGATCTCTACCTTTTCAACTGATACATTCTCAGGTGCCTCAACATCCATAGGGATTTTAGTGTTAGCAGTAGCATCAAAATTTCCTTCTTCTGCTTCTTTCACCAAAAGGATTGCCTTTTGTGACTGTTGTTGCTTCTGTGCCTTGATGTTTGATCTCTTTTACTTCTTCACCAGATTCTGTTTTCTCATCATCAGAAACAACCATATACACTCTCTTTCTCTTTTTCTTCCCATCCTTTCTAGATCCCTTAGGCTTAGTTTTTATAGGGGTAGGCTTGGCTGTAGGGGCTAAATGAGATATGAAGCTTCTAGTTGCTCTAGTTCAAGAAAATGGTGCAGCCAGACTAGCTGATTGAGTTCTAGTTGCCTCCTTTGCTGCTTTCTATAGACACATAAAAATGACCAAGGCCTGCAAGCACTATCTTACCACTTTTCATCCTAGCATAATTATGACATTTTAATTATGCTTCTAACCCACATTCAACTATTAATTAAATAATTCATAATTATTTAATTAATTCATAATTATTTAATTAATTCATGATTTTCTATTCTTCCTGATTATTAAATAAATGTTCTGATTTATTTATTTAATGTGTCACTAATTATCTAAAGTCTTCTCATAATTAAATAAAGTCTCAGTTTATTTAATTAATCTTTGTCATTAAATGTCCTCTTGATTATTAAATAAATATATCCTAATTTATTTATTTAATATATCACTAATTCCCAAAATCTTCTTTTAATTAAATAGATTTATTAGTTTATTTAATTAAATCAATTACCTCTTCTAAATTAAATAATTATTCCTAATTATTTAATTGTCTTATGTGACATTTCCCTCATTTTAAATTAAACAATTTATTTAAAAATGACTTCACATAGTTAATTGATTCTTCTTTTAGTAAATAATCTTAAATCAATTATTTACTATCTCACAAAATCCATATTTTGAATTAATTTTAATTCAAAATGGAAATATTCTTCTACACATCAAGTAATTGCTAAAATTACTAATTTTCTAAAATCTCATCTTCTTATCTTTTGATTTTTGCTAATTTCATCTCACTGTCACATTCATTCTCCATCCTTGATTTAATTTCTTAAATTAAATCTTATCCACTCATTTGAGAATTTTACCTTAACCCTAATTGAGAGTTGCTATTTTGAATCTCGACCATTGATTCTAGGGAATTTTTTCGATCTTCAATCTCATTTGTTCGTTCAAAATTGCATTTTCTATAAAATGCAATTTTGTTCTCATTTCAACAATCTTGAATTTGTTAAATCTTGAATTTCTTAGATTTTGGATTTCTTCTTTAATAGTATTTTTGGCATTCTAGTATTGACATTTTCAAGTACTTTCATTTCGAATACATTTTCTATTGCATGAGTTTAATATATAAATCCTTCAAAGCTTTGTTTAGGGCTAGTCTATTCTATAGAAGTTTGCTCATCAAATCTGAGGGCACACTCTCCATCACAGCAAGTTAAGAAGGTGCAATGGAAGTCAGCCATGGAGGAGAGAAGATTGGGTGATATTGTTCATTATTTCTTTTCTCTTTTATCTCCTATGGATTTCATTGGCTTCATTGGATTTAATTAATATTGTAGGTGTTACTAACAATCTATCTTGCAGAAAATCCATCATTACATTGGTGAACCCGATAGGTTTCTGTAAAATGTTTTTGCAAGTTTTTGTATGACCCGGTTTTTATTTTGTAGGTACAGGTATAGAATGCCGCATTTGAGAGGTCGTGCGGCACAAATGATCTGTTGTGCCGCATTTGACTTCACGTGTGACACATTCGCTCTATTGCACCGCATCTAACAGCCTGAGCAATGCATCTAACCTGTCGCACCGCATTTGCCAGTCTTCGAACTGCAAATGCCAGATCGAGCCGCATATGCTCTATCGCGACGCATTTGACTGGTAAAATTTTTTTCCCTGATTTTATTCTTTCTTTTTCAATTTTTGTTTTTTCTTGCTTTCTTTATTTCTAGATTAGAGTATTTTTTTTGGTGCTACTAATCTATTTGTTGCAGCGTGTGTCCAGCTGGAGTTAGTTAATAAATCTATTGTTGTTGTTTCTTTTTTCCAACAAATCTTGCATTTATTTTTTCACTCATGGAATAAAATGAACAAACATGCAAGTGCATAAGGCTAAAAAGAACAATACACTTTGTTTTACATGGGTTTAAAATTAACTCTTAGTTATAAAATACTACAAACGGTTAAAATAAACCCCTTTGTTTGCAAAACACTACAAACGGATAAAATGAACACCATGTATTTTCTATTTGTACACATTTGTTTTTGGGTTTAAAATGAACACCATGCGAGTGTGAGTTAGCATATTCATGTGCTCTCTCTTTGTTTCTAAACAAAGATTGATTGAACTATGAATATGTTGGGTCACTTTTGTTAAGCCTTAGATCTTGGGCCTACTTTGGTGGAAAAAATTACTCACCCCAAAGCGACTCAAACAGGGAATGCGCTAAAGCCAAGCGACGCCCAACTAGTATATAAATTAGAATGTTAAAAAAAGCTTAGCATTACAAAACTTGCGGACCAGAAATTGACTCCCCAGTACCCTTGTGGTGCGTCAAAACCTATAGAGCATAACCTCTGTAGACAAGGATGATAATGCCTCTCGCGTGGCCTTCTAAAAAAGTGCCCAAATTAAATCCTTTGTTGTAGAAAAACCAAAAACCTTCTATTCTTTGGTGCAGCAATGGTCATTGCCAAGGCACCCGCACTTGCACAATTCTTAGTAGAAATGATCAACCTGCCATGGGAGTTTCATGGAGGTTGGAAGCTTGGTTGCCCTGAGAAGTGAGTAAACTGTAAAGGGGAGCCCGTGGGGCCAAGCTTCTAAATTCATTCGCTAAGGATATGCGATTCGTGGGATCCATAATAATATTGTCCTTCCAGCCTTAGGATTTTTGTCAATTTCTTCAATGTGGTTGATTTTCAACTTTTTACAACACCAAGTGTTTGCCAAACTATTTTCAGAAAACTTCCACAACTGAACATCACACTTGCTAAAATCTGAGACAAAACTGGTAAATTTGCAGAAACTTTTCCAAAATTGCTTCCCGAGACGCAATCGTTCTGTCAAATTGTATTCGTTACATCCAGAGGCACAATCGCTCTAATGAGCCACATTTGAAACATCATGAGCTGCAATCACTCTGATGAGCTGCATTTGAAACATCCTACATCTCATTTGCCATTTTGATCTGTATTCGCCTTCCTGAGCCACATTTGTCAGTTTTAGAACTGCATTCACCATTCTGAGCCGCATATGCTATGTTGTGTCACATTCGCTATGACGCATTTTCCAAACTTCACAACCATCTTCCCACTATCAAAATTGAAGTCCAAAACCTATCTTTTCTAGAATTGCATCAAGTCTTTTTTTATTGTTATTGTTTAAACCAGACACTGAATTGCTCAACTTCCCTCAACATTGCATTATAGATGGAATTTTTAGGATCACAATAGGATTCTATTTCCATTCCATTAGTTGCATTTTTAACTCTACCATCTCCTTAGACACTCATTTTTTGTAGATTTTAGGAGTATACTCTTACCATCCATTGTCAAAACTTTGCATTCAATACTAGGTTATCTTTGGACTTAATCACCCCTTGTCCTTTTGTCAACATACTTGTGAATTATTTCCCACTCATCAGTCTAGTGTGGAAACTGCACCTTGTCACTCCTTGTCCTTTTGTACTCCATTGATATTCCAAACTTGAATCATTCTTAGTTGCATACCATTTAGTGTCTCTATTTTAGTGCCACACCATTTGCATTCAAGAACCTTTGGTCTCCTTTTGGTCTCATTTGCATCCCATAAAATTCCTAAAATCTCAAAAAAAAAAAAAAAACCCAAAACCATAGTGTCATATTTAGATCATTCTCCCCCATCATCCCAAGGTTGAGCAAAAATTTTATGGTTGAAACTAGATTACAGAGAAAGAAAAGACTCATGGCTTCTTTTGGACAAGACAACAACTTTCTTAATTTCACAAATGACATGATTTCTTTCCCTAATGACATAGGAAATTACAATATCAATCCTTTCAGTGAGATGAACATCCCACCCTCTCCAAAAAATCTCTTTGAACAATTTATCCGTAGAGACACAAATGGGGAAGTCTTTGAAGAAGATATACTAGCTGTTGCCCAACACCCAGAAGTGGTCGCTTTTGTGGAAGAAGTAGTCTTAAATGACACCTCTAGATTCCTAGCTATGCTCCTTGACCAAGGGGCTAAGTTACCAAAGGGATTTGATCTCAACGCTCTTAGAGCAGCATCTCCCAATCCCCCATCACACAACACTTCCATGGGAGTTCCCTCACAAAATATCATCAACACCATCAATACTACCTCCCTTGGTCATGCTACCACTACAACCAATGCATCCACTGCAACCAGCACAAAATCTATTGGGGGATCCTCTACTCATACCAACACCACATCACAACCCATCCCCCAACAAACATCCACTATTCCTTCACAAACATTTGGAGCAATAATAGGTGCAACCACCTCAAACCTCTTTGGAACTTCATCTAGTTCCATGGGTATATCAGCAAACCTGCTATTAGGTTCCTCAAATGCTATGGCAACCAACTCATCCAACCCTTTTGGGAGAAATAAACGAAGAGTTGTCATTCAAAGCACCCAACCTGATTCTTCACAGGTTAATACCAACATTCCTCATAGCCACAATTTCTTATTTGGGAAAGGCAATTAAGGCACCCATTCTTTTACTCCATTTGGGCATCAACATGCTCAAAATCAACAAGGCCCCCAAATTCAATCCAACATGGTAGGATCTCATATCCCCACTTATGCCTCTCAAGTTCATACAAAACAACACATCCCTCATCAAAACACTCATTTCCAACAACCCCATAATCAAAACACTCATTTTTCTGACTGACAACCAATTCTAAATCAACACATCTCGTCACAACAGGTGGGCACTCAATCCATACCTATCACCAACATGTGTGATGCTACCAACAACCCAATTGTGGAAGCACTTACACTCCAACTCGCTGCTCTTCAAACGCAAGTGGAGACCTTGCAACAATCCAACAAAAAGTCTTACATGTCACATGACTTGTGTCCATACTCATTTGACACAACCTTGTATATGCCACCCTTTCCTCATGGATATGTGGTACCTCATTTTCCTAAATACAAAGGCAAAACAAACCCTATTGAACACATACGAGAATTCACCACTAGTTGAATGGACATTGCATATGAGCAAACATATCTCATGAGAATTTGTTCTAGAAGTCTCATAGGTCATGCATTGGAATGGTTCTCGCTATTTCCTAAAGGAATCAAAACATGGGATGAATTGGCAAACAATTTTGTTGAAAACTATGCCTATAACATTGACACGGATATCGACATTGCCTCCTTATACAAACTTAACCAAGAGGATGCAGGAGAGAATTTTATCCCATTTTTTCAAAGATGGAGAACCTTAGCAAGCAGATGTCTGGTAGAAATACTTGAAAAGGAGAAAGTCACCATGTTTGTAAAAACTCTCCTAGGACCGCTAAGGTATGGCTTACAAGTCCATTGTTGCACCACCTTTGTCGACATTGTTGAAAAGGGTGTTCAACTTGAGAAATCCTTGATCACCAAAGGTGAATTAAAGTATGTAGGTAAAACCATCAACACCACCACAACTAATAACCCAAGTAGATCCAATGACAAAACCAAATACTAGGTTAAGAGCAAACACATCACCAATGACGGTGTGGTCGACGCAAAAACCGTCAACGTAATAGGTCATGTACTCACCATCAAAGGAGTACAAAATGAACATGCACCTATAACTACATCGACACCAACTTCCAATGCTATTCAAAGAAATCCTTTTCAATCTAATCAAAGACAGCTACACCAGCCATGACAATTCCAAAAATGCATATACACCACTTTGGGTGAACCTATCAAAATTGTCTTAAAGAAACTAATCTAGAATGGTGTCATAACATTGGAAGAACCTAAACCATATGAACCTGGTCAGTTAAAACCATCATGGTGGGATGATAGCACATTTTGTGATTACCACTATGTCAAAGGGCACAAAACTTCCTCTTGTCGCCAGTTTTGAAATCTGGTACAAGACCTTATTGACAATCACACCATTGAGTTAGGCGGTCAACCATTTACATCTAATGCGGATTACACTATCCACAAAAACCCACTACAGGATCATGGTTCTGGTAAACGTTGCTCATTTGGCACGAAGAATACACATAATCAGGCCAATAATGTCTGTCCTGCCTCCAATTATTCTAGTGGTATAATCATCAACAACCTGTGAGTTGCTAATGAAGAACAATGTGCTAATACTATCACTACTAAAAAGGCCACAGACTGTAACATCACAACACGCAAGGGAAAGGTCACTATCCCAAGTCCTCCTACACATCAGCCTAAAATCACCATACCTGGTCCATCTACTAGACACTCAAACCCTAAACCAGAGTTAAACCTTATTCAACAATTGAATAAAACACCCGCTCAAATATCCATTCTCGAATTGCTCTATATCTCACCCGCACATAAGGCCATCTTGGATAAAGTCCTGCAAGAGTCGTCTATTCCAACCAACATTGATGTCAACCATTTTGAAACTATGGTCGGATATCTGAATTTTCCTCATCACATTACCTTTTCGGACAGTGACTATTCCTCACCCAAACCATCTCATAATGGTGCCCTTCATATTGAGGTTTTTGTCCACAAACATAAGGTTAGACGAGTCTTAGTAGATGGCGGAGCAGGATTGAACATCTACTCCTTAAAATTGGTTAAAGCTCTTGGATTCTTTGATGCATGTGTGGATGATACCAAGATCAATGTCATCAAGGCATACAATGATGAAAAATGTGCTTCTAAAGGCATCATCACAATTCCACTCCGGGTGAGACCAATTATCATAGATACAACATGCCAAGTCCTGGATCATGACATACATTATAATATCTTACTTGGTCACCCCTAGATCCACTCTCTAAAGGCTATTCCTTCCACATACCACCAATGTTTGAAATTCCCTTTTTATGGTACTAAAATCACTATCTGAGGAGATCCTGATCCATTTTAATATTGTACCAATCTGTGAGCCTTTGCCAAGCAACAGGTACCCATCAATCGAGAAGCCTCAAATTCCACGTCTTCCAAATATATTGACCCATTTGTACTCACCAAATCATCCATTCCATCAACTTCTACCACACCATCTTCCTCGACCTCCATACCAAGTAAAGACATTCAGATCTAGGACCTTGGTTGTGGAGAATTCAAACTGAATACGACTTACTGTATCACCACAATACCTAAGCCCCCTAAAGTCTATGGTAGACCCTATTTCACAGTCGAGCCCAAACAAACTTTCAAGGTTCCACCAAAAAGTGTTTTCACACTTTGGGGTGATATGGGTAATGAATTCATTATCGACATAGCTAGTTGGATCTACAAAGACCCAGAAGAATTACCTCCACTACCAGTGCATCTTTATGGAAATGGCTATGATATATGCAAGGAACTAGTTTTTGAGGGCATAAGTGGTCTTGGAAAGACCAAAAATGGAAGGAGGGAACATGTTATCATTTTTGCAAGACCAAGGTACATAGGGCTAGGGTTTGATCAACTCACAACTGACGATCAACGTACCTATGCAATTTCAAGTGATGATGTAATTGCTCTAGAAAGTGTCGAGACAAGCAAAGAATCCCTTACCGAAACTGAATCTAATGAATGGGAATGGGGATCTGAGGAAACCCTGAGAAACTATGATATTGATGAACTATTCTTGGATCCTGGTCAAGTCCCCTTCGAAGAAAAATTCTGACAAGAATACAACATTGACCCTATTGACCGACATTCCAAAAGTAAGGAATGGGTAAGCATTCCTTGGGATCTAGAGGAACATAAGGTGTCATCATCAACACCTGAATTATCCTACCCCATTCCTAAGCCCACCCATGAGCCTGACATGCCTAAACCTACTGTCCATACCTCTGAAATTCCATCTAGTAGTCATGATGTTGATACTTTTATACCCTATTATGACTTTGAGTTCAACTCATTAGAATTGGAGTATGGTCCATCCATTGCATGTGACACGAAAGTTGAAATTGACAACTTTTCCTTCACACTTGAGGAATCAATTTGCACACTTTCTACATCTTCCCCATCTTTAACCAAAATTGGCGATGGGATTCCCCTTGTTTACCCACAACTGATTGACTGGGACCAACAAGATCCACTAGTGATGGACATCTTTCATAATGATGAGGCAATAGCATAATTCATGGGGCTCCGGGAAGGCATACCATGGGGTTATCACAAAATAGGATTTTCCATTGACCTAGATTATGCAGCTTACTTTGGGGAGACTGTGAAATCCTCTAGTCACAAAAATACAAAGAATTAGACAAAAAAGGAAATATCTTTAGGTGAAAATCGTAAGGCACCTTTTGACAAAAAATAAGTAAAAATAAAGGACATATCCAAAGGTGAAAACCTCTTTGAGGCACCTAAGGATGGAGGGTTGGACTTTCTTCCCGTAACACAGGAAAAGTTGGAAATGCTCATTGAGGACACCATCGAAATAAGCATAGCCACACCAGAGAATCCCAAAATGGTTCTCCTAGCCGCATCATTAACAGAGGAAGAAAAACCTAAGTTCCGACAATTCTTCACAGAAAGGAAGGTTAACTTCGCATGGTCATATGTTGACATGCCAGGGCTAGATCCAGAATTAGTATTGCACCATCTTCCGTTAATCCCAAATATCAAGCCAGTCAAACCAAAGTTGCGAAAAATGCATCCACAGATTGCAGTATTGGTAAAGGCTGAACTAAAGAAGTTACTAGATGCTGGATTCATAAGATCAATAGATTATGTTGGCTGGATATCCAACATTGTCCCTATCACAAAGCCAAATGGAAAAATCCGCATCTAAATGGATTTCAGAGATTTGAATAAGGGTTTCCCAAAGGATGATTTCCTATTACCAGATATAGACATGATTGTTGATCTCACAGCAGGGTACAAGATGCTATCTCTCATGGATGGTTTCTCGGGCTATAACAAAATCCAAATTGCAATAGAGGATCAACACAAAATGGAATTCACCTGCCCATGGGGAACATACTGTTGGAATGTCATTCTTTTTGGCTTAAAGAATGCAGGTGCCACATACCAAA